>JASANG010001373.1:0-305368 GCA_030248215.1 Enoplolaimus lenunculus
TGAACGGACGGCAAAAGTACGGCGACGGAGGGCACCGACATAAGGGCCACCTTTAGCGATAAATGCAAACACAAGTTGCACTGGCTTGTATTCCTTCAAAGTACTCACTAATGCAGCTGAAGCAGCGTAGACTCAAAGATGTGTCCTTCTTGATGAGTTGTACCAAAGCAACGATATACTTTCGCACTTCAAAATCCTAACACCAGTGAGTGCATCATCATACATCTGTGTTTAACATCGGTATCGTTGCCTTTAATGGAAGCCAGTACTGAACGCTCATTGCTATTGTCTTAAAGTATACAAAAATACATAATATTACGCGACATCAACTGCAGTAAAATATATGTACAGATGAACAACCTTAACCAATCCGTGAACAAAATAAAATATTTAACAATAAAATAATAAAGCCGAAATCCATGAATGCATTGGCCGGCCTAATGTTACTTTTAACGGCGTAACAGTAGATTAAGTGTATTTCTAAGCCTAAGCCTAAGTGTTGCAAAAATGCGTTCCTAAGCCTAAGGTTAAGTAATAAAATGTAATCTAGTATCTAAACCTACTCTTTTATACACCCACCAGAAACCTTCGCGCCCCTGAAAGTAACATGGGCCAATGCATTCATGGATCATGACTTTATTAATTGATAATGCATTGATTTCTTGAACCGAGTAAAAATTAATATTTTCCTACAGGTTTGAAATTTTTCAGCCGAAATTATTTAGCTGGCTGTTTTCGGAATTTCATCAGTTAGCAATAGGTTTTCAAAACCACCACATATGCTTAAATCAAAGCTATGATACCGTGAAACAAAATTTGCCACACGAAGAACTTCAAGCTTATGTTTTACGTACCAGATTTACACATTGGCCCAATGTCCAAAATACTTCATTGCGATTTTTGGTTATATATTATTTCGTACAATGTAAAAGAACAGTGGCACAACCGTATCATAAGTATATTACTAAGCCTATGCCTAAGCCTACGCGTAAGAATGAGTCAATTTCTAAACGTAAGCCTAAGCCTAAAAGCGTAGGAATGAGCATGTTTCTAAGCTTAAGCCTAAGCCTAAGCCTAAGCCTATGCCTAAGCCTACGAGTAAGAATGAGTGTATTTCTAAGCCTAAGCCTAACCGTAAGCGTAGGAATGAGCATGTTTCTAACCTTAAGCTTAAGCCTAAGCCTAAGCCTATGCCTAAGCCGAAGCCTAAGCCTAACCCAAACAAAAAATTAGTCAAAAATTTAAGCTTACTCTATCTTGCGGTCCCATCGAAAAACGTTCCGCCTCTGATGTATCCATGGGCAAATATTTAAACTCATCGCTCACACGCGTTTTTTTTAAACCAACCAAAGCAAAAAAATCTTTGCTTCCAGGATTCAAATTTTGAATTCATTAATATCTCAATATAGAACACAAGTATGATTTTTTGACTGTTTTTCTTCAAATTTAAACTTTCGCTGAGCCAACTGAAAAAAAACATTTCAAACGGAAGAAAGAGGTTACTAATCACTTGCTTATAACCACAGTAACGCTTTCTCTGTTTTAGGCGAATACAATTTGATAAATGCAGTATATATATATATATATATATACATATATATATATATATATATATATATATATATATATATATATATATATATATATATATGATATATATATGGATATGTATATAACATATTTTAAAGTAAAAATGAGTTGTAATGCGTTAAAACCACCCAGCAGCCCATAGTTCTATCTTTTGCAATTATACGTTTTAAATTAAAAAAATTTGTAAAATTGCAGGCAAAATTTAGAAAGCATTTTCACGCGTTCTGTTTGTGATGTATTTGGTTTTTTAAAATCGAACATCAAAAACAGGATCAAGTTACCATTTTAAGTATACACTTATGGTATTGGTTGAACAAGCAATATGTAGATGGCGTTGTTATTGAATGATATTTTTTGCCAAATTTAATTCGCCAAATTTGCCGTCAAATGATGAATAGAATTATTGCAAGATTTACACTCAAAAAAGTATTGTTTATAGGCTTCCGGTTTAGGATTAGGACTATTTTTTGGGTTTGTGAGACTGGTTCGGGCTCCAGTGTAGCAGTGAAACTCACAAAGTTGAACATTTATAATTGTCGCAGAACGAATTTTTGGGTTGTACATTGTGTCGCATATTTCGTCTGTAAAATTCGGCACAAAATTACATTTTTGCGGCAATTCGAAATATGTAAAGCCCTGTTCACACGTGCAAGTTTTTGAAGTAAAAAGTTTGGAAAAAATTTAACGTTTTTGAGGTACTGAATGTGTTTCATTGATACTCAAACAGTATTTTTTAACCAAAATTGGAAACAAAAAATAAGGCATTTTTTTCAGTTGAATGGGGTTAAATTTTTGTAGTCAAAATATTGATTTGGCACTCTGTCATTGGCTGTTTGCGACGGCGCTAAGTTTAGTTATTTGACCATAACTCGTTAATCATTGGCACAATTGCGGAAAGTTTAAAATGATTTGATTCAAGTCGTCGTGTACTATGTTCCAATATGAATGTCGTAGGGTGCAACCGGAATTCTGGTTCCGGTTCCGGCATTTTTTCACCTTCCGGTTCCGGTAAATTTTTACCGGAATTAAATATTCCGGTATTAAAATTTGGTATTTGGAAATTAAGATATTTACTAAAAAAGGCGATAAAAATTAAATAGATTTCATTCGTATAGTGTATAAACCTTGTCGATCGCCGAAAAATAACCATCGAAGATAAATTTGGCTTCCGTGGATTCTGAAAATCTAAAATACATCAGATGAAGTGAATACATATCTTTCAACTAGAATTATTTCACCATAATAATATTGAAAAACGATTTAAATGAAATTTTCGGTGACATCCATTTTTTATTTTCCGGCTCCGGTTTCGTTTCCGGTAATTTTTCAAATTCCGGTCCTGGTTCCGGAAAATTATAATTCCGGTTGTACCCTGTAGTGGCGTAACAAAATATTAAGCCAGCTTCAGCGGCGGATTCAGAAATTTCTGACGGAGTGGACAGGCTGGCAAAAGTTATGAAACGTAATTTTAATTGTATGCTATATATCTGCCAATTTTCTGAGGGGGAACATTGTACCCTTTCGTATCCGTTAGTGGTCACTTTTGTTTTTGTAAAAATAAATTCACTCCATAAGCGGGGTTACCGTTAAAATTTCTACTAACAGTATGGAACACAGCGGCTGATCTAAAATTTTTTGATGCGATAGGATACTTTTTAAGTACCGAAATTTTACAGTTTAGCTGGGGGATACATCTGCTATCGCAAGCCCCCTGAATCTGCTTTGGTTGACCTCACTAAGCTTTACCCTATCACCGGTATATCTTACATCAATTGTGGAACCTGGTTTTGGTTAATAATTGTTATGTATACTGCATCGTCAGCTATTAATGTACCTTATCGGTCTTATGTTGGCAACAATCAGCGATTCGAATTTTCCGACGGTAAGTATAATTTACAGACGCCCCAAAAACTTAACAGTGGAATTGTTTCAGTTGACCGAGGAAAGTTTAAAAATGCCTTGGTTCAATTTGAAACATTGAAAATAATTTTAAAATCGAAACACCGATTCACCAAGCGATGATAAATTTTTGAAATTGCGACCAATGTATACACTCAAAATAATATTTCTGGTATTTAAGAAAAAATTTCTTACATTTAAGAAATATGATTAGCAAGGTGAACTTGAAAAGTATTTCTGTTATAACAGAGAAGTTTTTAAAAAAGTTTTGAAATAAAGTCTGAAAATATACGTTTTCCAATTATTGTTAGATAATTGTCTTGAATATCAGAAAAACTTTTCAGATTTGCCACAGAAAATACATTTCTGAATACATTCAGAAATACTTTTTTGCGTGTAGAACAGGGCTGTAACAGTAGTATACGCATTTTTCTAAAACCTAAATCTAAGCTTAAGTCTAAGCCTAAACGTAAAGAATGAGCCCGTACTAAAGCGGAAGAACCCTAAGCGTAAGTGTAAGATTGAGCTTATACTTAGCCTAAGTTAAGCGTAAGAATAAACAATAAATTAGTGTAGAGCTTAAGCTTAGGCAGACCCGTAGCCAACTCACCTTGGTGGGGGGGGGGGGCTAAACGTTCTTCAGGAAGGGCAATACAATTGATTTTGTTCATTTACAATCGAATTTGAAATTTTTCTAGTACCCCCCTTTGGCTACAGGCCCGAGAGTAGTCTATGTATAAGCTCATTCTTACGCTTAGGCTTAGACTTAGGCTTAGATTTAGCTAACGGAAAATTGGCAGTCACAGTTATACAAATAATCCAAAATACTTTGCTGTTTAAAGGCATATATTTTAAATCTTTCTAAATATTACAGATAATTTTTTCAATTTTCAGGAAATCAACACCGCTTCAGCAGCGATCCCTTGGATCAACATGATTATTTAGACTGGAGCCTAAACCGTATGGAATCTGTTGCAGTTACAAAAATGCCACGATATTTGGATGTGATTGCTAGTCCACCAGTGAAACGAAAACGTGGGGGTGGACGCAAACCAATTAATGATGCTTCGGTAATTGTTTATATCAAGAGTGGATGTTCACTCTTTATAACAAGAGTGTGCAACTGGGTACATTCTGTGTATTAAACAATGTACCCGGCACGCGTTGCGTTTTTGGCCTACCCCCCTTCCCTTGTTTAGGGGGGTCTGTATGCAGTTTTATATGTAGTAATGCTATGAGCAAATTGTACCCCCCTTGTTTAAGGGGGGTAGGTGTACTGAAGCATACTGTTAATCTCTTGCTTACCCCCCCCCCCCCTGATTGAGGGGGTCGAACAAAAATGCATACATTCTTTAATACACAGAATGTACCCAGTTGCACACTCTTGTTATAAAGAGTGATCATCCACTCTTGTTTATATTAATGGATTTTGTTTCCTTTGGTTCTTAAACATTTGCGGTTTAAACTTCGAAAAAATTGGCAAAAAACATTTTTCATTTGTTACCAATTTCAATCAGATCAAGGTTAGTATGACTGAACGGTTAATTTGTAATATTCAAATTTAGTCAGCAAGTTTAGTATATACTGACTGATTAAGTACAAACTTACTGACAGAAATAAAGACCCATGTAAAATCCAGGTGGCCCCCTGGGATTCAGGTGGTCTGAGGTAACTTAATGACTGGGAACCGTAGGCTTAGGACTTGGCTAGGCTTAGCAGATCCCTAGGTAGCATTTGACAAAACAGAAATTACACATTATTCGAATGGTTAACCAGACTGCTCCTGTGATTATTATTGAAAAAATTTTAGCTATCATTGCAAAATTTCAAATATGGCCGAAATTTCAAATATATACTGAAACTCATTAGACTAAAAATTTAATGTTATGACTTAAATTAGATTTACAGCTATATATACATCCCTGTTAAATGCAAACGGATAATATTTAAATGTTGGTATGTTGTTCAAACAAATTTCTGGCCCTGTTTCAGATCAGGGGCGAAGCGTTTTTCTGTGGGACTGCAATAGAATAAGCTTAAGATTAGACTAATTTCTTTCACTGGGTAAGGTTTATGCTTAAGTTAAGGTATAAGCTCATTCTTACGCTTAGGCTTAGGCTATCGCTTAGGCTAAGGTATAAACTGATTTTTACACATAGGTTTAGGTTTAGGCGTAGGAATATGCTTTATGCCACTGTACCGTCCGCTGTTCTGTACATTGGCCGAATTTTTACAGTTGTTCACCAGAAGAACAACATAAACGCGATGACCACAGCTAAAAACAAAGTTGCAGCTGTCAGAAATGTTACGCGAAAAACGTTTCCCAATACGTAGCTGGAGTTGTCAACAGTAATGCGGATTTTATAGCCAACATTAAGATGAATTAACTTATCTTGACGATATAGCCATTGTTATTAAAATAATCCAATAAGAGCCCCGGCCGTATTACAATGTATGTAGCACCTGTTATCAATTAGTGATCGGTCTTAACATTCGAACCATTGAATGTTAAGGTTTTCAATTTAACACATTTTATTGCTTTCAATTAATTCTATTTTTCTGCAAATTTTTAGAATTGCAAATGCATCAGTTCGTTAGTTTGAAAACCTATTCCTAAACTGTACAAAATGTTCATGTCGGCAATATTTTCAGTAGTAGTTCAGTTTTTGAATTACACCAATTAAAAGATATTCTAAAGTTTCTGGCCAAACAGTAACAATGTAATTATCAAAGTTTTGTATCAATACCAATCAGTTTAAGTACAATTCTCTTAAAATCTGTGAAATTTATGCGTTGTACACTGGTCAAATTGTTCCATATGTTTTTATTTTTATCAGGCCAATGTGCCCCGCGGCGGGCCGTCAAACAACTGGTATTACAATTGTCTTAAGCCTAAAACTAAAGCAAGGAGCCAACCGTAACAATGAGCCCTATTCGTGTCAACTCCAAATGGACAAAACTTTGAGTAAAGCGAGATTTTGCTCTATTGCAGTCACACATGTTTTCCGGATTTTTCGACACGTCAAAAACATTTCAAAAAAACTGAATTGAGCTGAAGAAAAATTCTTCGATAAAGTGGCACTGGAACACGCGAACACTTAGCAAATTTAGGCTTTTCATTCTGATCTTTTGGACCTCTGATCCGAACGGAAAACTGAGCTTCCAATGGCGCGCAAGCAGTTCCACTTCCTCAGAAACGTTAACAATGCTGAAATTAAAATGGATCAGCAACAACAAAATACACTGTCCCCCCAGACAACATTTAACTTCAACAAAATGGTCGTTCACCTGCTGCAACTATCTTATTGAGGCTGATGTTTATCTCAGTTTGAGCATCAACCCAAATGGACATATCGAGTTTGAACCGACTACTCGATTACGACGGAATGTCGGACAAACCAGTGGCTGCAGCAACATTATCGCGAACAACAACAACGACAACAGCAACAGCAGCAGCAGCAACAACAACAACAACAACAACAACAACAGCAGCAACAACAACAACAACAACAACAACAGCAGCAGCAGCAACAACAACAACAACAACAACAACAACAACGACAACAACACCACCACCACCAACAACAACAACAACAGCAGCAGCAGCAGCAACAACAACACCACCACCACCACCACAACCACCACCAACAACAACAGCAACAACAACAACAACAACAACAACAACAACAACAACAACAACAACAACAACAACAACAACAACAACAACAAAACCAACAACAACAACAACAACAACAACAACAACTGTTTTGGGATACCGGAACAGAATTAGAGTCGTGTATACAAAATGAGCCCAGCCAAGAGTTCAGCAGCGTGTCGCCTCAAAATTGGTACCAAGAAGCGGATTCAAGTTGGCATCAGCATCTACAACACCACCAGCAACAAGCAGGAGAAGAACAACAACAGTATCGTCAACAACAATCGCAACTACTCCACGAACAACAAAACCAAATTCAACATCACCAACATCAACAACACCACCAACAACAACAACACCAACAACAACAACAACAACAACAACAACAACAACAACAACAACAACAACAACAACAACAACAAAAACAACAACAACAACCACGACGACGACCGTCAATTGTAATAAGCAGTCATCGAATAAGAGAAAACAACGGAAATCCGGCGTTTCATCTACGAATATCCAACCGCAATGGTTCAACTCAAGCGCCAGCGAATCAGGTTGGGTTTCAGAAGTCGGTCGATCAGTAGCATTGTCAAATCACGATTCAGATAGCGAATTTAGCAATGAATTTGGCGAGTTTAGCGGCTCCCGGCAACAATATCCTTCGCCGATGTGGTCATCGAAGAAACGATCGATACCGCACCGCAGTTGTGATTCGTCAGATCGTGATGAAGATAAATGGTGTTCGCCTGCTGGAGACAAGAGTTTGAGCGAATCAATTAATGACCATGACAAATCGAAGAACGTTCGGTTACAGTATCCCACATGTGATTGGTCACAGAACAAAAGACCGACACCGTATCCACGTATAGATTCGCCACATTCTTTTAGAAACAGATTGTGTTCACCAGAAGAAAACAAACGCTTGGTAGAATCAAATCATGGATACGATAAGTCTAAATCCTTTCTGCTACATTGTTCGTCATCTGATTGGTCACAAGTCAAACGAACGATACCGTATCCCAGCGGTGGTTCGTCAAACCCAGTTGAAGACGAATGGTGTTCATCTGGTGATTATGAAACCTTATCAAAACTCAATGATTATCAAAAGGAACCATTTTGGAGTTTGGGTTCTGAAAAAAGAGATTTGAGGGTGACGGTAACAGTAGGCAAGAATATGAGTCTAATGATTTGTTTAGTAAATGCTTATCGACAACAGATGTTAACGAAATCAGCCAATGGGAATGCGACAATCAATCTGGTTGGACAGAATCATGGAACGAAGCAGACTGTTTGGCAGAAAAAACGCTGAATATTGCGGAATTGTAAACACGGGTGGATTACGGTTGTTAAAGCGTACTACGACGTTACACTGTACGGATAGCGTATTCTAACTTGTTGAACAATGCCGGATCCGGAAATTTCGGACGGGCGCCATATCATAGGATACTGATCGAAAGCTCGCGGGCAAGCCGAACGAGAAACAAAACGCAATTTGAGTACTAAACCTTAACCCAAAATTTTGCTTTTGACCTCTGTTGATGGGCCTATCCTGTTAACTCCATTCGATTCGCCAGTGGTGGTGCGAAATATACCGACCACCCAATCGAAAGTTAGTTCTAAAAAAGCGCTGTTGAATAATTATCTTCAGGTTTGAGTTGATGTTAATTTTTATGTTCGCTACAAGAGTTCGATGTTAAATGCCGACTTGTGAGTATAACGTTTTAGCGTTCGTCGTTTGCTCGCGTAACAAAAATTTTATCTCAAGAAAAAAATCGCAGGTTGGGTAAAAATAGTGACACTCAAATCCTACGCTACTGATAATAATTACTCCCGGTACTCATATTTGGGTGATGCATAGCACAGTGCCGGAACGTATTCCTGCGGAACTGTAACACAGTAAGCTTATAAGCTTTTAGACTAACTTTTTTGTTAGGCTTGGGCTTAGGCTTAGACTTAGGCTTAGGCTTCGGCTTAGGCTTAGGCTTAGGCTTAGGCTTAGGCTTAGGCTTAGGTTTAGGCTTAGGTTTAGGCTTAGGCTGAGGCTTAGGGTTAGCATTAGGCTTAGGCTTAGGCTTAGGCTTAGGCTGAGGCTTAGGCTTAGGCTTAGGCTTAGGCTTAGCATTAGGGTTAGGCTTAGGCTTAGGCTTAGGCTTAGGCTTAGGCTGAGGCTTAGGCTTATACTGCTGTTCCAGCCTTGTTCTATACATGAGCTCATATTTGTATATAATATATACTACATGTATTGTTACATTATATATGTTTATTTGTTTAAGTAAATTATAATCAAGTTTTAACTTCCATCTCACAAGAGTTTTAGCGAATCGATAGCGCAACTTAAAATATATGAAGCTAAAGCTTCAAATTCTGGTAAATTCATATATCGACATGTCGTTGTACTGCCAAAGTTGAAAAATACCGGAACCGAAGATCAACAAAATAAGAATGAAGTTGAATATTGTTCTTTTTGACAATTCTTTGCAATATTAACCCCTTCTCACATTGAGTTGCCTATACGCAACTCGGCGCAGTGTATATACGTTAAATAAGATTTATTGCACCGTGCTTAACAATTGCAACACGTATACATAGTACTAAATCACCACAAGACGTGACAGCCCCCTCAGGCTCGAGTGTCAAGCTCCTATAGCAGAGTGGTGATGGTATTCGCCTCCCACTCCAGTCACCGGAGTTCGAATCCTAGCATAAAAGTAGGTCTCAGGGGAAATAGAAAATATTCATGTTTACGGTGAAAAATTGCCGAGATATACGACCAAAATTCTACCACAACCGGAGCCGACATTCTTTGGTTTTACCCTGCTTAATTTTACGAATCATTTCATTTTTTAACAGATCAAAATACGGTATTTAAAATCTTGTTACCCGTACAAAATTGTAAACCTGTACGGTCATAATCTCAAATACGTAAAGCACCTTAGCACCAGAATGATAATATTTTTCAAATTCCCGAACTGGTGCAGTTGCAGGTCGCAAAACTTTCTCAGATTTGGGCAAAATAAAATCTAAAAAATTAGCTAAATTTCAGAAAATTCAGCATTTGCTAAATTCAACCAGTATAATACCTACGACCAGCTGATGATATATGGGTGCTACACATATTTGAGAATACGTGCGTCTGAAACGAAACCACACTCGAAACGTAAGTACCTGATTGAGAAATTATAAACTGCATGTAATAGTTAGCTGAGTTTCGTAGGGCGGCGTTGTATGTTTACAGGCCCATGTAAAGATCAGGGGCGAAACGTTTTTCTGTGGGACTGCAATAGAGTACGCTTAAGCTTTAGACTAATTTTTTTGCTTGGCTTAGGTTTAGGCTTACGAATCTGCTCTTTCTTGCGCTAAGACTTAGGCTTCGGCTTAGGCTAAGGAATATGCTCATTCTTACGCTTACGTGTAAATAGAACTTTAGACTTGTGTTTAGACAATTTTTGATTACGCTTAGGTTTAGGCTAAGGAATATGCTTATACTACTTTTACGGCCCTGTTTAATACATTGATTGTGATTTACACTACCGATTCGGAACACACAAACAAAAATGTTGGTCAACAGCTGTTCGCATGCTGACGCCATTTTTGGGCATTGCGGCAACATTTGTTTTGAAATGCAATTAAGAAACAAAACCAAGGTTATATTAACGAACGTACTTTCAAAAGTTAAGTATGCTTTAAAGTTTCGAACTCTACTTTATTTGGTACTGGAGTCATCTACCCACTGCAATTAGAAACAAGGCTGCTTAACGGGGAAACAAATAATATGGAATGCAAGCATGGCAAAATTTTGCTAATCCAATCCTATGCTTATTTCATCAATTAATAAGTCATTAGTACGTTGCAGGACTACTTGTAAATAGGCCAATGTAAAGAACAGGAGCGAAACAGTATTATAAGCATATTCCTAAGCCTAAGTGCAAGTATAATTGCAGCAAGACATTGCAACTGCTACTTGCAGATTCAAGTATTGCGCTGGTAAACCCATTAAATAAACTTTGAGTTGCAAGTTGAAGCTGCAAGTAGTTTTCGCTGCAAAAACTTGCACATGTAAATATAATGCCTTATTTATTGACCATGGAATTCAAATTTAACTGTCATTTTTGAAATTTTGGCATCAAAACTTCAATATTTAGCTATATTTTTTTACTTATTTTTCGCTGAAACTATATATTTATATAAATATGTTAAAACGAAAAAATATTAATTTTACGCTGGGACGCAAATACTTGATTCGCGGGGGGTGACGTAGACCGTTTATTTCTAGGGACATTTTTTGACCACACAGGAAGAAATGTATACTTAAAAATAATTTGTCTTCCCTGGTCAAGAAATCTTCTCGACTCGTTTACTAGCAATTCTAGGTTGTATGGGCTGGTTTGTGAATTATTTTTAAAATTAATATGTAAAAGTTTTGACTCAAAATATACATTTACCGCATCTGCGAAAGTGTTACGAACAGTAGGGACGCATTCAAATAGTACTCAAACGTCTGTTTTAGTCTCCAGTACGCTCTACTTGTTCATCTAAAACACAACCTCACTATTTCAACACGGGGGGGGGGGCCAAAAAAATCTCGTTTTTCTATCTTAGGTTTGACAAAATTAGCTATGTAATTTTTTTATACTTTACTACTCAAATTTTGTACACACAACAATTTTTGTTTCAATAATCATTTTTATTTCAAAAATTGTATTTCAGACATTTTAAAAACTTCAAAAAATAAGGAATCTAAACTTGTATTTAAGACGCTACTTAATTGGCATTGGCAATCTCATATTTGATGAGTTTGAGTACGGATTGCATATCCGTTGGGCGGATCTTTCAAAGTTTCACCGTTTAGCGGTTTTGTATCAACCTGAAGTATATACACCTCAACTCCCAAGGTCTGTCTAGGTTTAAACAGCTTACAAACGTTAATTTTTTCGCTTTTTCAATTTTACAGAAGAGAAAATGACGAAAAATATTTTTTGCTAAACTTTGATTCACAGCTCAACGGCGTCCGCATAAAATTATATTTGGGGGGTACCGGATAGTTTTGCCTCCCCCCCCGTACAGTTGCAATTTAAGATTTTTACTTTTAGACCGACTGTATTTGGGGTGAGGGTACCTGCCAAATTTGGTGAGGGGGCACGGCCCTCCAATAAACTGTAAGGAATACCCTTGTCACGGCTCCATTCTTTCTTTTTTAGATTCACTTATTTAGTTCAATGCTTCAGTTCTAAAGTTTCCGCTGGTTCAGCTTGAAAATGGTACCCTTCAGCGTACAACCGGACGTTTGTCTCCGGCTCCGGCAGAAAATCGACCTCCGGCTCCGGTAGAATTTTTGCCGGAGGTTCCGGCAATTTCGGTAGTAAAATTTTTGCATAATTTTACAAAATTTATCTGTTAAGCGCGTTTCGTTTTACTTTTCGTCACAATGTTCAGGAAAGAATTTCCGAAATTTCGCAGAGAATTAGCGTTAAATCAAACAACTTAACAACATTTTGCAAATATTGGCTAAAATTAACTAAATTAATCGTCATTTTTACTGCCTAATTTCGCCTCATCTTCGGCTTCGGCAAGTTTCGTTCATCTCTAGCTCCGGCTTAGGTTCCGGTATTTTCACCTCCGGTTGCACCCTGGTACCCCCTTGAGTTAATACTGCACAACTGTTTCTAAGATGCGATCTATGAACCGGGTATGATTTAGATTGCAGTTATGTCTTGGCGTACCGCAGCGTGTAACAGTGTTTCTTTATATAGTCCTTTCGACCCACGTATTGCACAGGGCCGGAACAGTAGTATAAGCATATTCCAAAGCCTAAGCCTAACCCTAAGCGTTGTGAAAAGCGAAAATGTGTTCCTAAGCCTAAGCCTAAGCGTAAGCCTAAGCAAAAAATACAATCTAGAATCTAAACCTACTCTTTTATAGGCCCACCAGACACTTGTACGCCCCTTTACAGATATTTGCTAAATTTTCACCTCCGGCTATGGTATCTTCACCTCCGGTTACAACCCTGAAAGGTATATGTTCTCACCTATCACCTATAGGATATACGCTAAAATCACTTTATTATCATAGTACACTGCAAAAGATGGTGACTCAAATTGCCTCTGTTCAAAATACGCTCTACGGGACTACACAAGCTGAGAGTCGAATTCGACTCCGACGGATTCAAACATGCGACTCAGTGAGTTGAATATGACTCGGGCGGAGTCGAATTTGGCTCAGTTTGTGTAGTCCCGTAGAGCCTATTTTGGAAACAGTCAATTTGACTCACTATTTTTTGCAGTGTGTATTTCGTTTTGTTAATATTATTGCACATTTGGTATAGATTTTGGTGTAAATATGCATTGGATATCAACACTTGTTGTTACACTCGTTGCATTCATTGTGCCTATTTCTTCAGGTAAACAGCAATTGCAGTAGACACAGGTCGGTAGCCAGTTCACTTAGCTTGGGGAATCTAAAAATATTTCAAGACGAGCATTCAAGGGTTTATAATGACTTGCAAGCAAAGTTGAAAATTTTCCAGGGGGAGCCAAAATTTTAGCAG
Source organism: Enoplolaimus lenunculus (assembly GCA_030248215.1). NCBI lineage: Eukaryota > Metazoa > Nematoda > Enoplea > Enoplida > Thoracostomopsidae > Enoplolaimus > Enoplolaimus lenunculus. Next base: position 13,692 of record JASANG010001373.1, read on the forward strand.
GGGGCCTGAGCCCGCCTGACCCCTTTTTGGCTACTGGCCCGAGTAGACAGCACTGATGTGTTTTGTGGCTCATTCGAAAGGGGTGGGATAACTTTGCTCCAGCCACGAATTTCTAAAATCGAATAGAAGTTTACTTAAACAATCCACCTATGTATAAACAACAATATCAACTAAACACACTTTATCACTTTACATACATTGATCAACGAAATTGAAAAAAGATTTTTGCAAATTTGAGCTTACCATGATCGTCCCAGTGATTCCACGCTTAAATTTAAATTTTTGAAAAATTCGATTTTAAAGGTCTCATAATCGTTCACTCTTGAGACTTATTTTTTTATTGTCAAAAAGTTAGATTAATTACATATCCCGTTGTTAATTTTAAAGTTTTACCAATAGCTTAAATTTAGACTGCGTTATTTCATACTTTAAGATTAGAAACTTTCGCAACTCAGTGAATCAGAAGAAAAACGTAATCTCAAGAATAAGTGTTGCGCTATACTTTTGTTAACTTGTGGCACCGGTTGGCACCACCCGTCACCCGTGCGACGCCATCCGTCACCCGTACGGCGTTGTCCGTTGCCGTGCGGCGCCGTCCGTCACCTTGCGATATCGTACGCAAATAACTCTCGTACGGTAACGTATTATAACGGACGGTGACGGACGGCGCTGGAGACGGAAGAGCGTCGGACAGCGCCGGACGTCAAGTATTGCGCAAGCCTAAGTCAAAACTGTCCTTTAAAAATTTGTCCAACATATAGAACGGGATCGTAACAGTAGTATAAGCATATCCGCAGCCCTATACCTAAGCTTAAAGCCCAAGCCTAAGCGTTTAGAATCAATTTACACCTAAGCCTAAAAACCTGACCAAAACAATTTATCCAATTGCAGTCCCACAGAAAAACGCTTCGCCCTGATGTTTATATGGCGCAAAAATTTTGACAATTTTTTTCAAGGTATCAACTATAAAAAGATTTTTCAAAATTTACCTCTCGATACATGGGTACCACTGGAGTGCAATACCAGCTACACTGGGGATTGCAAATGGTCTCAGTGGAGCGAATGCGCATGGAATCCACAAAATAGCCTAACCGATACGATTATGGATGTGATTTCGAATATGGGCGAACGAAATTGTCAAGTATGTGGTGCAGGATCCAGGAATTTTTGACGGGGGGCGGCGGGGTGGCAAATGTTTTGAAACGCAAAAATTGTAAGGTAAGAGGGACCTTATCATCTTATCATTAAAGTACGTCCCCCGCCCTCCCTTTGGATCCGCTAGTGTATGGGCAGTACTAAATCGTAGTAATGTGATCCGGACCGTAGAAAAACGGTGGCGGCCCACGGTCTGGCGGTGGTCCACAGACCTGGCCGAAAAACGCCGGACCGGACCGGTACAGAATGGACCGGACCAATCTCGCATTTGCGGATTATGGGTTTGGAACGGAAGTGGACCAACGTTGTTATTAATTACTTAATTACTGAACAATTTCACATTTACTACTTTGATCCATGATCCTAAGCTGGTCAAGAAAATATCACTCTAAACTGGTCAGAAAATATCTTCAACCATGGAAACCAGATAACTAAACCGCCATCGTCTAATGCTTGCGGTCGAACCGAACCGGTCCATCTGACCGTGGGTTGAACTTGGACCGGATCGGATCGAACCGCAGAGTAAACGGACCGATCTGGTCCTTGCTACATCATTTATTACTATTTCAAACCTTCACAATACGAGACCCCCATTGGGGTCTATAGTTGAGCGCTTATAGTCGAACGAGTTCCTCCCAACAAAGTGCTCTCGGGTCAAATCACAGCTTAAAAATGGATCTTTAATGAAATAGAAAATATTCATGCGCAAAAGAGTTAAGTAATGGTTTCAAAAATCTGCCAAGTAAAGAACAGGGGTGGAACAGTATTATAAGCATATTCCTAAGCCTAAGCATAAGCCAAAATCCTAAGCGTAACAATGAGTACATTCCTAAACATAATCCAAGCAAAAATTAGTCTAAAGCTTAAACTTACTCTATTCTAGTCCCACAGAAAAACGTTCCGCTCCTGATCTTTACATGGGTCCAAAAATGGTACTGGCCAATCATTAATAATATTAATAATAACAACAATAATAATATTAATAATAATAACAACAACAATAATAATAATAACAATAATAATAATATAAATAAATAACATTAATAAAAATAATATTATTATTAATAATACCTAAAGAGGGGGGTTAAATTTTGACAAATATTTAATTCGTCCCATGGATGTTCCACTTCATCGGCACTCTGTGGTGTTTGTATTTTAGGAACTTCCATCATTTTTGAACAAACTGGTACGCGAAATTATCGACGACAACACTGGAACGCTGTCGGATCCTGAAAATCCATTACGAGTCCGGTTGGCAAAACTTGATACCGAGTGTGGCAATTGTGGACTACGCGTGAGATGCTGTTTGTAAGAGACGAGTTGGAAATTTTATTTATTTTAAATTTTTCCTACCCAAATTCGTATTACCGGCCAGTTGTTCTATGGTCTTTTCATAAATAAGAAAACAATTTCCTAGTCAAGCTTTCTAACCGTTTATTTCACAGAACAAGAACAATCTAAGTTCTCAACAACTCAATCAAAAAAACATATGGGTAGGGTCCTGAATAGGATAAATCCGGCATCCACAAATCTTGACAAAAACGAATAACACTCTTAACGCCACAAAAAAAACAACTTCTCGGCATACAACCAAGCTCCGCAAGAACTCTACAAAATCTCACCCCCAATAATCGGCGATTGCGCATTTTTATACTGCTAAACCGACATTTTATGATCTTCGGGAATGTCAGCACAATTTATATTTAGCTCACAAAAATCAAAAAAAATGAACATTTTTACAAATATTTTACCAGTAATTTGGACGAAATATCAAGTTATTTCCCAAAAACACAAAATCAAATTCCGCGAATAACCTTTTAAAAATATGTGCCGTATATCTTTTTGGTCCAGTACTTGACCAAAGCTTTTTATTCAAGCCTCAGACCAGACAATTTCCAAACCATGACAAACTATATAAAACACAACAGCAACATCTTTGACAGCTAATTGCCAAATTTTTGTGAGTTCTGCAAAAATGGCCCATCTGGCTCTATTACATTTTAAAACTCCCCTTTCACACGCTTTTCCGATAGTTACTAGTAATCGAACTTCCAAGTTACTCAGAAGAACTTTGAGCAAACATTCCGAATAGTGTTTCGCCAACCAAAAAAACGCTGCCTTTCGATCAATTGCTCTCGGAATAAGCTGCACATTTTCAAATATTCAATTGCAATCCACACACTCGTTAGACAAAACATTAAAGCCCGTTAACATTTAGAACATCAATATTTCAATATTTCAAAATATTTCAAATAACTTTCAGCAGCGGCTGGCCTATCTAGTTCCAAGGGGGTGTAATGAAAACCAAGCACCCATCGCGCCCCCCGCTTTCCGACTATTTTTCTCGACAGCTCCGCAGCGCATCGACTCGCCAGGTCAATCTACCCCTTTGAACTCTTGCAAACTTCGCCCAATCAAGTACGCCGTATACAACCGCCTATAATAATATTTCACATTTTAAACTACCAAAGAACATACGCCTTATAATTTAGCTGCCAGTCGCTAAAATTTATATATTTATACTATCTATGAATGCACTTTTTCTTAACAGGGAAAAGCTGTCTCGCTAGAGGAAACCGGACATTTATAATTGCACTGAATTATGTTACAAAAATGAATATCTGCAGGAACTTTCAAAGGACAAATTCAGCATAGGGGCCCATGTACAGAAAAGATACGGAACGCAGTAGTATAAAAATTCCTAAGCCTAGCCTAATAAATTAGTCTAAAACTTATACTTATTTTACTGAAGTCCCGCGAAAATACGGTACATTCTGGGTCCAGTTTGGAATCAACCAATAATTGGTATCACATTACTCTCTGCCTCATTAATATATGCATGTTACACCATGTTACATTCGGGTTTGGTTATGATTTCATAATGAATCATTCACGTTATACTGTCTACGCTACTGTAAAAAATGTTCACACACTTGGCTGCAATGGCGGTACAAAACAATATTGTCCTTATGATATTAGTATTTAACGGCGAGTATACTAAGTTAGTGTGTTTTGGCGGTAGTCCCATCAAAAGGTGTAGGAACAATATGGACGCTGTTTGACCACCGTATCTAAGAATAAGAGTTCCTTCGGACAGACTCTGTATAATCGCTAAACAAATCTACGACAATTCGTTGCCCGACAGCTTGTCGAATCCGACAATTTGTGCCACGTTCAAGCCAGAAACCCCAATTTAGGTTTGTTGGTTATATTTTCAGAGGATCCGAGGACTTTTTTACTCAATCAATGGACGGAAGACCCTGTTCGCAAAGCGATAGTATAAAAGCGTGCATTTTGGATCCGTTAACACAGGAGGATTTGGAAAAGCATCATACGTAATCAATTTTGTATACAGTTTTATAGAAGGTCCATGTATAGAACAGGGCCGGATCGTTTTCCGGAGGGGCTATAATAGAGTCAGTTTAACCTTTAGACTAATTATTTTTCCTTATGCGTAGGCTTAGGGTTAGGCTTAAGCTTAGGAATAGGCTCATCCATACACTTAGGCTTAGGCTTAGGGTTAGGCTTAGGCTTAGGAATATACTTATACTACTGTTCCGGCCCTGCTCTATACATGGGCCGAAATATTTCAGACCTGTAAGCGACAGGTTTTATGAGTTTCTGCTAGCTTGGAGTAAAACCGGTACAGAAAATGGGTGATGTTTTACCTAGAAAGAAGCCAGGGCCTCAGCTTCAGCTACAGAACAAAGGCGCCGATAGGAGCATTCCCTACGAACATTATTATCCGCCTGTGACTCAAAATATTACTGAAAACATTTAAAAAGTTTAGAAAACAATTTTCTTAGAATTAATCTAAAAGAATTTTCTGCTAATTTTAATAGTTTCTGTTTCGCGGCCTCAGAACAACATCGGTCTACTACTTTGTTTGAAACCTGGCGTAATACATTGGCAAAACCATGCTAAATATAGGGTCCTACGTACTAAACCGAAGCCTAAACTTAAGCCTGAACCTAAACGTAGGCCTTATCCTAAGCCATGCGTTCCATTATCAAAGTCACTCAGTCGGTCTGCGTTCTTGCGGTTGGGCCAGTATAATTAATACGGGCCAATTGATAAATATATTAATTGTTTTGATGCTATTTTAGTGCCAATCCTGATTACAACTTAAGCAACGATACGTGTGACTTTAATCAGCTGTTGCCACCGTTTTTGACTGAGAAAAAATCACAAGACAAAGTTCTCGGCCGACTGTGGTGCAGTTTACTTGACATCGATCATATTCAGCTCAATTGTAAAAGGTAAGATATATTTCAGTTATTTTAAATTTTTTAAAATTTAATATTTCAGTTATTTTGAATTTTTTAAATTTAATATTTTAGTTATATGAAGTTTTGAAAATTTAATATTTCAGTTATTTTGAATTGTTTAACCCTTTCTGACATGAATATTTTCCATTTTTGCTGAGACTTACTTTTATGCTGGGATTCGAACTCCAGTGACTGGAGTGGGAGGCGTGCGTATACCATCACCACTCACCTATAGGAGCTTGACGCTCGAGCCCGAGGTCTTGTGGTGATTTAGTACTATGTATACGTGTTGCAATTGTTACACACGGTGCAGTATATATTATTTAACGTATACACAGTGCGCTGAGATGCCTATAGGCAACTCAATGTGAGAAGGGGTTAAAATCTAAAATTTCAGATATTTTGATTTTTTTAAAATTTAATATTCCACTTATTTTTGATTTTTCGAAGTTTAATATTTCAGATATTTTGAATTTTTTCAAATTAATATAACTCAAACTTTAATTCGGAAAGCTTCGTTGACCAATTTTGATCATCGTGCGAAAAAATGTGCTCTCGAAGTAAGCACATAGCCAGCTCATCATGCTAAGGTGGCTAAAAAGTTTTTATGACGGACCGACAAGGGTTTTCGTTGACTTTACAAGCAAGGTTGATACTTTTCTAAGGCGTCCCAATAATTTTCCAGGTGGGGATGAGACCCTCTTTTAGCTACGGGCCAGACTCGTAACCGACGATTTTTTTTCCTACAGAACAAAAATCATCAGTGCGAAACAAAATTTAACAAGGGAACTGCCGCTCGCTCCGGTACACAATGGGACGGATATGGCGACGGTCGGATTAATGTTCTTGCTTATTTTCAAGTGACAATTTCAAGGTCCTTGTGCGCTCCCACCAGAAAAATTTCTTACCTCCAGGACATAATGGACTTAAATCCTAAAATAACCATTCAATGCTGAGAATTTGGCTTAGATTTAGGATGGTTCTATATACTTGTCATACGGTACTGTCCGTCGCCTTGCGTCGTCGTCCGTGGACGACGCCGGACGTCATCAAAAGTACATCGCCACCCTAAATCTAAATATAAATTGAGAAATGGTATGAGTACTTGTGTAAAAATTATTCCCTTCAATCAAATTAACTTTATGGGTGGAGTGGAATGTAAACAAGTATACAGTGTTACGTTTATCAGTATCACTCGGCAATTCGTCGCTCGACAACTCATCGACCAATACTGTAGTGACCCGAATAAGAGGAGGGGAATGATATTTATATGGCGTCTCCGGAGGGTATCCTCATTGTTATTCGGTTACGGACTGTTATTTATTTTTAACCCGCCCTTCGTTACTGATTTATATTCGGTATTGCAACTATGCGTTGAATTAAACGTTTTTCTTGTAACAAAACCTTGAGCGATAATGCAAGGTTATACTTAGGAATGTATATAATTTCAAAACTTAAGGATGCTTTAAAATTTCGAACACAACTATATTTGGCGCTGGAGTCGAGTCATTTATGCACTACAACTTGGAATAATTAACATTTAATGAACTCTAATTAAGGTTTAGGGACTCTATCCGCTTACGGACTGTTATTAGGGATGCAGACTTCTATTAATTGGGACTCAAAATGGGGACCCACCCTCTTATAACTCTATCGTTTTATTCAGGTCACTACAGTAATTAGTAGTGCGAATTCTGATCGACTCGATAATTTGTCGTCCATCATTATGCTTAGGCTTAGGATTACGTTTTGTCTTTGACTTTAGGTCACTGTTGCGAAATAAGTTGTTGGGCGACGAATTGTTGTACACTGTAAAAAAATAGTGAGTCAAATTGACACTCTCCGAAATAGGCTTTTCCGGACTACACAAACTGAGTCAAAATTCGACTACGCCAGAGTCAAATTCGATTCGCTGACCGATTCATTGAGTCGAATTTGACTCTGACGGGTCGAATTTTGACTCAGTTTGTGTAGTCCGGAGAAGCCTATTCAGTTTGACTCACCATTTTTTGCAGTGTTGATTCATGTTTACTATTTTAAAATTATATTTCGTCTTAGGCTTTACGACACTGTCGGGAAATATGTTGTCGGGTGACAAATTGACAGTAGATTCGTGATTACAATTATAGGATTGCATTGTCTTTAGCTTCAGACACTGTTGAGAAATAAGTTGTCGGGTGACGAATTGACGTAGGTTCTTGTTTTTACTATAAAACACGTTTCCAGCATGAATAACAAGTGTTATTGCTGTTGTTCTTCTTATACACCTAACGACGAGGCGATGTGTGCACAATCGTCAGACATCTTGGCACAATCAGGTTGCACCCGAGAATCAGACAACGTCGGCGAATGCTTTGAAGGCTCGAAAAGCGATGAAATTGACAAATCAACAAATAATTTAGCATCGTCATGAATCAACGACCAAAAATCAGCAATTTTTTATTCAACGAAAACCCAATTTAAATTTACAAAATTTGTCAAAGATCAATGTACATGTCTAAAATGCTCAGAGTGAAGCTATTAAACCTAACTGAAATACAAAAGCGCGAAACGTCAAAGTCAAAGACAAGGCGCAAAAGTGTGATCCTAAGCTTGGATCGAATCTTTAACTTTGTAAGCGTGAATCTAAGCCTAAACCTCAAAGTCAAAGACAAGGCGAAAATGTTCCTAAGCTTGATCGATCTTTAACTTTGTAAGCGTGAATCTAAGCCTAAACCTCAAAGTCAAAGACAAGGCGCAAAAGTGTGATCCTAAGCTTGGATCGAATCTTTAACTTTGTAAGCGTGAATCTAAGCCTAAACCTCAAAGTCAAAGACAAGGCGCAAAAGTGTGATCCTAAGCTTGGATCGAATCTTTAACTTTGTAAGCGTGAATCTAAGCCTAAACCTCAAAGTCAAAGACAAGGCGCAAAAGTGTGTTCCTAAGCTTGATCCAATCCTTAACTTTGTAAGCGTGATCTAAGCCTAAACCTCAAAGTCAAAGACAAGGCGCAAAAGTGTGATCCTAAGCTTGGATCCAATCCTTAACTTTGTAAGCGTGAATCTAAGCCTAAACCTCAAAGTCAAAGACAAGGCGCAAAAGTGTGATCCTAAGCTTGGATCCAATCCTTAACTTTGTAAGCGTGAATCTAAGCCTAAACCTCAAAGTCAAAGACAAGGCGCAAAAGTGTGATATCCTAGCTTGGATCCAATCCTTAACTTTGTAAGCGCGAATCTAAGCCTAAACCTCAAAGTCAAAGACAAGGCGCAAAAGTGTTCCTAACTTGATCCAATCCTTACTTTGTAACGTAATCAGCCTAAACCTCGAAAGTCAAAGACAAGGCGCAAAAGTGTGATCCTAAGCTTGGATCCAATCCTTAACTTTGTAGCGTGATCTAAGCCTAAACCTCAAAGTCAAAGACAAGGCGCAAAAGTGGATCCTAAGCTTATCCAATCCTTAACTTTGTAAGCGTGAATCTAAGCCTAAACCTCAAAGTCAAAGACAAGGCGCAAAAGTGTGATCCTAAGCTTGGATCCAATCCTTAACTTTGTAAGCGTGAATCTAAGCCTAAACCTCAAAGTCAAAGACAAGGCGCAAAAGTGTGATCCTAAGCTTGGATCCAATCCTTAACTTTGTAAGCGTGAATCTAAGCCTAAACCTCAAAGTCAAAGACAAGGCGCAAAAGTGTGATCCTAAGCTTGGATCCAATCCTTAACTTTGTAAGCGTGAATCTAAGCCTAAACCTCAAAGTCAAAGACAAGGCGCAAAAGTGTGATCCTAAGCTCTAAATCCAATCCTTAACATTGTAAGCGTGAATCTAAGCCTAAACCTCAAAGTCAAAGACAAGGCGCAAAAGTGTGATCCTAAGCTTGGATCCAATCCTTAACTTTGTAAGCGTGAATCTAAGCCTAAACCTCAAAGTCAAAGACAAGGCGCAAAAGTGTGATCCTAAGCTTGGATCCAATCCTTAACTTTGTAAGCGTGAATCTAAGCCTAAACCTCAAAGTCAAAGACAAGGCGCAAAAGTGTGATCCTAAGCTTGGATCCAATCCTTAACTTTGTAAGCGTGAATCTAAGCCTAAACCTCAAAGTCAAAGACAAGGCGCAAAAGTGTGATCCTAAGCTTGGATCCAATCCTTAACTTTGTAAGCGTGAATCTAAGCCTAAACCTCAAAGTCAAAGACAAGGCGCAAAAGTGTGATCCTAAGCTTGGATCCAATCCTTAACTTTGTAAGCGTGAAGAATGCTAAGCCTAAACCTCAAAGTCAAAGACAAGGCGCAAAAGTGTGATCCTAAGCTTGGATCCAATCCTTAACTTTGTAAGCGTGAATCTAAGCCTAAACCTCAAAGTCAAAGACAAGGCGCAAAAGTGTGATCCTAAGCTTGGATCCAATCCTTAACTTTGTAAGCGTGAATCTAAGCCTAAACCTAAACCAAAAACCAAATCTATGCATACGTGACCGCCGTTAAAACTTTGTTCGAACGTTATTCATAGGATATAAAGGTTTGCTATATATAAATATATACATACATATATAATATATATATTATATATGTATGCATATTTTATAAATCTATATATAGTATCCCCGAAATGTCTATAAAATCCTACTCACAAGGGCATGTTTCTGCTGCGATGACTTACAGCTGTAAATTGCACACACAACTTGCATTTTTTCATCAGCCAATGAAAAAGCGGCTGCAATAAATTCAGTGAACTTGTGCGGTTATTCACACTAGTGAACTAAATTCCTAGCAATGATTTTTAATGAATTATTTGCAGCTGCAAGTATTTCGAACGGGATTTTGAAAAAAATTGCAAGTGCAAGTTGCAGCTGCAAGTTTTCACAGCAAAAACTTGCACGTGTAAATAGTTGTTAAAGCTAAGAAAAAAAGCTACATTAATATTAATAGGATGCTTCGGAACAACTTTCTAAATCTTAGAAGGCAAAATTTTACTTTTAAATAAGGTTACACTTTCCCGAACTGAAATCCACGGTAGTCTCTTGATTGTTTTATGTATAGTGTGCTGTCTGAATGTAAATGGCCAATTTAAAGAACAGGAGTGGAACTGTATTATAAGCATATTCCTAAGCCTAAGCCTAAGCCTAAGCTTAAGCGTACACAGAAAAACGTTCCGCCCATGATCTTTACATGGGCCATGTATATTTCTGGATAAATTGATGTACATAATTATTTTATTCTATGTTCTTGCCGTTGCCACATGAGTACGGGCCAATATGAAATTATACTGATATTCCAACTGTTGGTTTAGGATTAGGCTTAGGCTTAGAATTATGCTTAGATAAATAAAAAGTTAAAACGCTGTTGCGATGAGCGCCTAATTTAAGCAGTCTTAAGTGAAAGTTTGCCACATATGTAACATAGTCGAGTTCTATTTAGAGGCCAATGAACAGAACAGGGCCGTTACAGTAGTATAAGCATATTCGTAAGCCCAAAACTAAGCCTAGGCGCTGTAAAAATGAGCTTTTATCTAAGTCTAAATCTAAGCCTTTTTATGTCTAAGCCTAAGCCTAAGCCTAAACGAAAAATTAGCCCAAAGATTGAGCTTACTCTATTGCAGTTCCGCAGAAAAACGTTCCGCCCCTCACCTTTACATGGGCTTGTTTAGACAAGGGCAGACGATTCTTCAACCTGGCCCATGTCACACCAACTGACTGATTGCTTTACAGTGGAAGCATCGAAATGTGATTTGTGCTTTCCCTGTAAAATTGCCGGTTTTTTCTTCAAAATTGCCGCAGGGGTGACGAAACTTTCTGACCGACAGGCTGAACAGTTAGCTATGGTGTCTTCTAATTGGCTATTTGGTTCGGATTGATAACTGAGTTTGGATTGAATGTCCTGCGCTGATTGGCGCATTGCGTTGGTTGCAGTGAACTTGACAGATTGAAGTGCGTTTGGATTAGATCTTGCGAACTGCGATTCGTGTGTTTTGATTGGTGGTTGAATCGAGAGGGCGTCCGCGTCGTTATTCTCGCATTTGATTGGTTGATTCGTGTAACCGCAACAATCGTCGTAGGTTCCACGCAATTTGATTGGGTGAACGGATTGCGTTTGTCCATGTCTAGAACAATCGTTTGTTTTCATTGCCTGAATCGAGGAACTGCTCCGGCACTTACCTCTGATTGGAGGATTCGCGTGCCTCAGATAGTCATCGTATATTTCAGGCGGTTTAGTTCGTTGATCCTTCTTTCGTTGTGTTTCAGTGCACCGTAAATTGTGCGTTTTTATCGGTTGAATTGAGAAACTGCCGTTATGCTTCGATCTGATTGCTTGATTTGCGTAACGCTGATGGTTGTCGTAGGTTTGACGCAATTTGATTTGCTGGTTATTTTGGCTTCTTTGAATCGAGCATTGTGATGATGCTGCAAACTGTGAATCGTGTGTTTTAATTGGCTGGATCAAGAAACTGTCGCTATAGTCGCATTTGATTGGCTGATTCGTGTTAAACTGATCAACGTTCTCGGTTTTACACCGTTTGACTGGCTGAACGAATTGCATTTGCAATCCGCCGGCAGGCGAAACTCGTGATTTGATTGGGTGTGCGCAAAAGCATTCACGAGACTTAAATTTGATGGGATTCTTTAGTCTCGAACGCTGTTTGTCATTAATGAAGTCAAATTTTATTGGACAAGCTGTCTCCAAAATGAACGATGACGTTGAATCGCGTGATTTTATTGGCTGAGTGGAAAAACTTTGCTTATTACCTTTTGTCCTCATTTCCGGGACTACTGTTGCATATTTGGCAATTTTGTTGTCAGCTTGACTTGAATCCGGTGCTATTTGGCAATTTATACTGCAGTCTGAATTGTTGATGAATAAATTTTTTCGATCACATAAGCTAAATTTGCGGAAATTATTCTCTGCTGCCGTATAACCCATGACCATGGCTGTGCTTCGGTCTGAGCAAAGCGCTCGTCCACCATCGGTTTGATCAAATCCAGTGGTGGGGCGCGTTGCAGGCAAACATTTCAAGACTTCATTCGAATTCGCAGCAAAATGCTTTTCTGGCCTGGGGTCGATATCTTGTCTTCTTTCCACGGTTAGTTGTTTCTTCAGGATATGATTCTCACTCCGACCCATAGATCCAATCTGTCCACACGCAGCTAAATCAGGTTCGGAAACGGCAATCTCATTGCAAAGCAAGCGGTCACTTTCACCGGATACATAATCATAGTTATCCACGAAGTCCGTCTTGACCTGTGCACACCCTATCCTACCGCAATTCGGCCCAGGCAACATGTTCCTCCCGAGCAGCTCCATGTCGCCAGCGCGAGTTTGAGTCCATTTATGTTCGAGTTGAATATTTACGCCGACCCTGCGACGGTCTGCGCCACCCTCGTCAAAGTCATCTTGGCCACCCCCAGTGCGGTCTAAAATGCGTTCTTGAAGCTGGCTCATTTTGATTAAATGCATACAAATTTGTTTTTTAATATTTGAACGAATTCTCGACTCTTCAGACGCTTTCATGCTGTCGTGAAACCATAGCAGCGACGAAGTGTCGTGGACGCACTGCAGTCTGCTCCGTAACTCGCGTTGTTGTGTGCATATTTGACGTAGCATTAAGTAGACTAGCAACGAAGCGAACGATAGCAAAATGAATAGCGTATAGTAGAGACCTTCGAGTTGACCTGGAATTGAAACACGAGTATAAGGAAGCGGGTCGAAAGTAAAACGCTAATTTAGACGCTGTTTTTTTGTTTTAATCCTTTCTCACACGAATATTTACTATTTCGTACTATTATTTCAATTCAGGATTCGAACGGCAGCCTGACGGGTGGGAGGCGTTTATCATCACCAGTCGGCAATAGGAGTTTGACGCTCGAGCCCGATGAGGATTTTATGTAATCTGAACGGTTTGCGCAGCGGTTACGGGTCATCCACGTTATACTGTCAACGCTACTGTAAAAATTGTACCAACATGCGAGTCCCTAAGTTCCCAATTGCACTGTTTATAAATTATGTGCCCAAAAGTCACCCACGCTATGTGTACACCCGACTGACAACAGAGAGTTCCTATGAACGGTGTGTACTTTGTCACACTATCGCACATACAGATGCCACTTTGTCAATACGTTACAGAAAGGACGCGATTATACAGAGTCTGTGCGAAAGAACTCTTATTGTCAGACACTGTGTCTATACAATGTCCACGTTGTTCGTACTCCCTCCGAAGGGACTACCGCCATAATTGAGTATCTATGTATGCCATCTGCAAAGTCCATATATCCCAAAAACAGTATTGTTTTAAACCGCCGCTGCATACCAGTGGGTGAACAATTTTTTACAGTAGCGTAAGCAGTATAACGTGGACGACCCATACCCGTTATTCAACGCTTACCGTTGTGTGCATATATCGTGCCCAAACAGCTATTTGCTTCAGTTGGCAACTTGGTGTCCCAAACGAAAATTCCTGTTCGGGGTAGCCCAAACAACAACTGGAATGCAAACTGATTTTGATTGGTTCTTCATGTTTAACTATATTCGAGAAAGCTGACTTGCACAGTAATTATTTATCTTCACCATATTTGCAAACTATAAATTAAGCATGTGTGACAAAACGGCTTTTTTGTAACTCGAGAAACTCTTACAATGAATCGATTGTTTCATTGCTGATAACTAAATTTTTATAGCGGTTTTTAAACTAAAAGTCGGGTTTATTGGACTTACTTTGGTACACTTCTTCTGCAGTTTGGTTTGCTGGTTCAATCGTATATCGACAATTGTACGCGTCGAACACCATTGTAAGTTTAAAAGTAAACCTAATAAATCTAAAAATATTAATCTTTTTAACAAAATTCGCTTAATTCTAAAAGTTCAAAAATTACTTAAAGTAGGGCATATAGAAAAAACAACTCGGAAATGTTTTTTACTAAGCCTAAGCCTCAGCTGAAGGATAAAGCCTATAGCTAAAGCCTAAGCCTAAGCAAAAAACAGTCTACAGTTTAAGCTTAATACCCTATTATAGGTTCGCGAGAAAATGGTTCGCCTATCAAGCTAACACGGTTCATCTTTAGGATAACTTCTTGTGGAGTACTAAAGCTTAAAATAAGTTTTTTTCGCTAGCTAAAATAGACCATAACACAATTTCAAATGGTGTTATACGGTCTTGTAATGAAACGCTTTCTACGCCTTGGAAAATTTGGACTAGCACAGGTTAAAAAAATTACAAACTAAATCTTACATAGATTTGTCGCTTTTAGAAAAATATTTGGCCAATGTGTAGAACAGGGGCGGAACAGTAGTATATACATATGCCTAATCCTGAGAAAAACGTTAGGCTAAAGCTTATGCTAAACTCTATTCCAGTTCCACATTATAACGTTCCGCCCTGACGTCTACATTATCCCAATATTTAATCAGGATAGCTAACTTTTTTAGCATACCTACCAAATCGTGGGCCCATGTAAAGATCAGGGGCGGAACGTTTTTGTTGTGGGACTAGAATAGAGTAAGCTTAAGCTTTTGATTAATTTTTTCGCCTGGTTCACGCTTAGTCTCAGGCTTAGGCTTAGGAATAAACTCATTCTTACGTTTAGGCTCAGGTTTGGGCTTAGGCTTAGGCTTAGGAATATGTTTGTAATACTGTTTCGCCCTCAGATTAATATAGTGTAATGTGTAAATTTTTGAAATAGACAAAAACGTCAAAAATTTGACGCTTTTTTGCATTTGATTGGTCCTACTTGTGAGCCTGTTTTAGTTCGCTTTTTTAAAAGAACTTATGATATAGGAATTACACTTATCGGCCAATGTATAGAACAGTGGCGGAACAGTAATATAGATGTATTCCAGCCCATTTAAAGATCACGACTGAATAGTTTTTCTGTGGGACTTAAATAGAGTAAGCTTAAGCTTTAGACTAGTTTTTTTTGCATGGTTTAGGCTTAGGCTTAGACTTAGGCTCAGGAATATGCTCATTCTTACGCTAAGTTTAGGTTTAGCTTAGGCTTAGGAACATGCTTATAATAGTTCCGTCCATATTCTTTACATTGGCTCATATTCCTAAGCCTAAGCCTAGTCTAAGCCTAATGAGCATATAACCTACGCCTGAAATCCTACGTCTAATTCTAAGCAAAAAAATTAGTCTAAAGCTTAAGCTTTTTCTATTCCAGTGCGACTGAATCACTTCCGCGCCTGATCTTAACATGGACAGTCTTATTTGAGAATAGGGTCATTTGTTTTTCTCCTGTCGCATTAGCCAGAAATTGGTTTATACGTAAAATTAGGCTTATTATTTCACCTTTGAACCTATTCATAAATATTTATGCTGCCAGCTATAATTTCATTGGCTATAGACTAGAATCTGATTAGCTTGCGTACCTAAATGCATTAGCAATACGTGGCAGTTAAACTTAATACTGCTGTCTGAGTGGCTGAAAAAATAGCCTTTTATGTGATTTGTCTATAGACTCGGTAACCCAGTTAGGGCGTTACATCAGAAGCTAGGGCATTTGATTTGGGAGGTGTTTCACGGAAATTAACGGGGAGACGACGGAGAAAATGGCACTTCAAACCCAGGGGCTGATTTAGAAATTTCTTGAAATGGACGGCGTTGCAAGACCAGTGATATAAATGTGCGTGCGAGAGGTTATCAGGTGAGCATACTGTAGTGACCCGAAAAAGCTGAGGGGGACTGATATTTATTTGGCCTCTCCAGAGGGTACCCCTTTTGTTATTCGGTTACGGACTGTTATTTATTTTTATCCCACGCTCCGCCACCGTTTGTTACTGATATTATCTGGTATTGCAATTATCCGTTGAATTTAAACGTTTATTTGTCTTGTGTCAATAGCTTGAGCGATAATACAGGGTTATATTTAGGAATGTACTTTCAAAACTTAGGTACGCTTTAAAGTTTCGAACTCAAATTATTTGGTCCTGGAGACATTTATACGCTACAGTTAGGGTTAATTCACTTCTACGGACTCTATTTAAGGTTTAGGGACTCTATCCGCTTACGGACTCTTATTAGGGATACAGACTCCTATTGATTCGGACTCAAAATTGGGACCCCCTCTTATTACCCCCATCTTATTCGGGTCCATACAGTACAAGTAGAGATAGGGAGGATACATTTGACCCCGAAATTCCGTCAGACTCGACAAACGTACTTTTGCAGGCTGTAGAATAACGTGCAGAGGTAAAAGTAAATTATTCAACACTTGCCTGTCATAAAATTTTTTAGATCAAATTATGCCGAACCGAAATAAAATTCAGATTACACCCCCAGAGACAGGACACCAGTGCCAAACCTTTATGCAAAATCTTGGTTTGATCTCATGTTTGGGGGGCTTAGGCCCGAATCTCCCGCCTTGAATCCGTCAGCATTTTATATGATTTAGAAGTAACTTCCACAATGACATACCCACCTTAACAGTTTTACGAGCTTTAACTGACTTTTTAAGACGTACACTGCAAAAAAATGGTGAGTCAAATGGACTCTCTCAGAAATAGGCTTTTCGTAACTACACAAAATAAGACAAATTCGACTCCGCCAGAGTCAAACGTGCGCAACTCAGCGAACCGAGTTCGACTCTGGTAAAGTCGAATTTTGACTCAGATTGTGTGTTGTCCCGAGAACCCTTTTTCAGACAGAGTCAATGTGACTCACCATTTTTTGCAGTGTAGCAATTCTCGCCCGCCAGGCTCCCCCGGGTGAAATGTTCGAGTAAAAGTCTAAATTCAACCCCCATGAACAAAAATCAGGACTACGCCCTTGCTTGCAGTTAAATTTTTGCCAAATATTTCCTTACCCAATGCGAGTTTACGTATACCTGATTAGATTATACGTATAAGCTTTTTGGCCAATGTTACTTTAAGGGGCGTTCAGGTTTCTGGTGTGTCTATAAAAGAGTAAGGTTAGATTCTAGATTACATTTTTTTGCTTAGACTTAGTCTTAGACTTAGGCTTAAGAAATCATTTTTGTAACGCTTAGGCTTAAGCTTAGGTTTACGAATACGCTTAATCTACTGTTGCGACCCTTAAAGTAACATTGGACAGCCTTTTTTAACCTTTTTTAAGCTTATTACTGTTTTAGAGACCGGACAAAAACGTAGTTAAATGATTTTCACACGACGTCTCGTGACCTTTATATCCGACTGCGATATAGTCTGGAACACTAAACGTGGATTTAAATCTAAGCTTTAGGGTGGCGCTCTACTTTTGACGACGTCCGACGCCATCCGTCATCGTCCGTTACCGTACGTCACCGTGCGGTATCGTACGTCAATTACTCACGTACGATGCCGTATGGCGATGGACGGTGACGGACAGCGAAGGACGGCGACGGACAGCGAAGGACGGCGACGGACAGCGAAGGACGGCGACGGACAGCGAAGGACGGCGACGGACAGCGAAGGACGGCGACGGACAGCGAAGGACGGCGACGGACAGCGAAGGACGGCGACGGACAGCGAAGGACGGCGAGAAGCAGACCGCGACAGCGAAGGACGGCGACGGACAGCGAAAACGGACAGCGAAGGACGGCGACGGACAGCGAAGGACGGCGACGGACAGCGAAGGACGGCGACGGACAGCGAAGGACGGCGACGGACAGCGAAGGACGGCGACGGACAGCGAAGGACGGCGACGGACAGCGAAGGACGGCGACGAACAGCAACTGACGGCGACGGACAGCGAAGGACGGCGACGGACAGCGAAGGACGGCGACGGACAGTGAAGGACGGCGACGAACAGCGAATGACGGCGACGGACAGCGAATGACGGCGACGGACAGCGAATGACGGCGACGGACAGCGAATGACGGCGACGGCAACGAACAGCGAAGGACGGCGACGGACAGCGAAGGACGGCGACGAACAGCGAAGGACGGCGTCGCATGACAGGTATAGCGCTACCCTAAGTCTAAGCTATGGTTACTTGGTTCACAACTCAATTTTATGCATTTAATAGTAGGATTTATATACTGAAAATAAGCGGACATTCAAAGCCTAAGCTGAAAAACGCGTAACACTTAGCCTGTTTTTGAGACATAATGCTTTCAGTTGGTTAATTAGGTTAGGCAAGAGGGGATGATCATTCTTTATAACAAGAATGTGCAACTGGCCACATGCTGTGTATTGAAGAATGTACCCGGCACGCGTTGCGTTTTCGGCCTACCCCCCTCATTTTTTGGGGGGTCAATTATACGTTCATTACACGTGTATCCGCCAGCCAACACCGAAAATATAATCGAACCACTTTTCAGTATATGAAAACAGCACATAATTTCAGCATCAATGAAAATTTTCACCTCCCCCCAAATAAGGGGGGTAAGCCAAAAATGCAACGCGAGCTGGGTACATTTTTTCTACATAGAATGTACCCAGTTACATACTCTTGTTAAAGGGTATCATGCACGTTTGGTTTAGGTCATATAAAGATCACGGGCCTATGGTTTTTCCGCAGGACTGCTTTAAAGCGGCCAATGTTAACAACAGGGGCGGAACAGTATTATAAGCATATTCCTAAGCCTAAGCCTAAACGTACGAATGAGCATATTCCTAAGCTTAAGCCTATTAAGCCAAAGCCAAGCAAAAAATTAGTGTAAAGCTTCATCTTGGACTCTCATAGAAAAACGTTCCGCCCCTGATCTTTACATAGGCCGAGTAAGCCTAAGGTTTAGACTAATTCTTTGCTTAGGCTCAGGCTTCGGTAAAAGCTCTTGGTAAACATGCGTCCAAAGCAGAAATTCCTGATTCAAAGCGGAAAGGTATACTGCGTTCAGGCAGTTATCGCATTTGAGTATTATTATCTTAGTTAAATTTTTGTCATTAAGTTGTAAATTTAAAAAATACAACATAACTACAAGATTCATATACTGTAGTGACCCTAATAAGAGGGGAGTAATAAGAGGGGGGTCCCCATTTTGAGTCCCAATCAATAAAAGTCCTTATCTCTAATAAGAGTCCGTAAGCGGATAGAGTCCCTAAACGCTAATTATAGTCCATAAATGTAAATTTTCCTAATTGTAGTGTAGAAATGACTCCAGGACCAAATAAAGTTGAGTTTGAAAATTAATGCATACTCAGTTTTGAAAGTGCATCCCTACGTATAAGCTTGCATTATCGCTCAAGCCATTGATTCAAGGCAAATAAACGTTTAATTCCGCGTATATTTGCAATAACGGATATATATCAGTAACGAAGGTTGGCGGAGCGTGGGTTAAAAACAAATAACAATCCGTAACCGAATAACCGGGGAAGTACCCTCTGGAGAGGTCAAATAAATACCGAAAAGTTCGTTAAGCTTGCAAAAATGTGTTCAAAAGCCTAAGCCTAAGCCTAAGCATAAGCCTAAGCCTAAGCACAAAAAATGTAATTTAGAATCTAAACCTACTCTTTTTATACGTCCACCAGAAATCTGGACGCCATATAAAGTATCATGGGCCGAGCTGGTGACACACTGAAGAAGTATTAATAGCAAATTGGGCCTATGTAAAGATCAGGGGCGGAACGCTTTTTTTGCGAAACTGCAATAGAGTAAGCTTAAGTTTTAGTCCAATTTTTTGCTTAGGCTTAGACTTAGACTTATGTATAACCTCATTCTTAATACGATGACCTATGTATAGAACAGGGCAGAATTGTTTTTCAGAGTGGCTGTTATAGAGTCAGTTAATGTCCTAGACCTAGGATTAGGCTTAGGAACAGGCTCATTCTTACGCTTAGGCATTGGCTTAGGCTTGGGAATATTTTTATACTACTGTTTCGGCCCAGTTCTTTACATCGGCCCTTACGCTTAAGCTTAGGCTTAGGAATATGCTTATATTATTACTGTTACGGCCCTGGTCTATACGTTGGTCAGAAATTATAATGGCTATGGGATGTAGATTGAAACCAGCGAGATTGCACACTGCAAAAAATGGTGAGTCAAATTGACTTTCTCCCAAATAGGCTTTTCCGGACTACACAAACTGAGTCAAATTTGACCCCGCCAGAGTCAAATTCGGCTCAATGAATCGCTCAAGCAGTTGAATTTGACTCTCACGGAGTCGAATTTGACTCTCGCGGAGTCGAATTTGACTCAGTTTGTGTAGTCTGGAAAAGCCTATTTCGGAGAGAGTATACTTGACTCACCATTTTTTGCAGTGCACAGTAATTTGCCAAAATGTCACATTTAATTGTATTAACCCATCTTGAATACTCGATGTTTAACTCGTTCAAATTGCAGATCTCAAAATTGACACCGACACAAACCAAATCAAATGCGAATCCTGTGTTGATTTTCTAACCTCATCATTCACTGGTTACGCCTGCTATAACGATTTATCACCAACTGATAATAGATGCTACATTGATTTGAGAATACGTCTTATAATACTGTTCCACCCCTGTGCTTTACAATGGCCATCAAGCCTATACATATTATAAAATTGTACTGAAAATTGGAAACCTAATTTATAAGCTTAATTAATTTAATTATAACTTTACTGCTTTCGCCAGTGCAATAATCGAATGGTTACTGTGGCAACTTGAAGCCCCTCCAGGCACTAAAAATTGTGAATGAGTCTATGAACCGAACAGTATCAAGCCAAACCGGTTTGGTGGGAATATTTGGGGGCAAAACTTCAAGAGGGTCCTATGAACAGGCATGTAGCTAGCACACCTTGTTAGGGGGCTGCTAAATAATTTTCAGGAGGGGCATTCAAGTGTTTTCGATGACTTACAAGCAAGGTTGAAAATTTTCCAGGGGGGGGGCAAAATTCTCCCAGGGAACTGAGACTGTCATACCTCTGCCCCTCCTGACTACGGGCCTGTCTAGACCGAATTTTGATAATTCGCTAATGGATGTTAAAACGCTTACAAACACGGGATCACTATTTGATTGCCGGCAATTAAGTTCACTGGTTACGGTTTGGATGCAGGCCTGGATTACTGAAGTTGTAGAATACTACGTGAGCCCGTAAAACCAGAGACTGGTCAGGGGGGGGGGGGGCACTCAGTCACCGGTGAAATGTTTGACCTTAACAACATGATCCCTGTAAGTTTGTGTGGCGTCGTGTCACAGTTTGACATGGCCATAGACCAGAGATTACGACCGTAGAAACCTTTTATAACCTTCAGTTTGATTTTATGACGTTCAAACTGTGCTAACAAATTTACACTCGCTCGGATGCTTACACGATATATCACCAACTGTTGATAGGCGCTAAACACAGTTGAGAATATTTGTCGGCCAATGTAAAGAACAGTGGCGGAACAGTATTATAAGCATATTCCTAAGACTACGCTTGAGCCTTAGCCTAAGCGTAAGAATGAGTCTAAGCCTAAACCTAAGCCCAAGCCTAAGCGTAAGAATGAGCATAATCATAAACCTATGCTTAAGCCTAAGCCTAAGCGAAAGAATAAGCATATTCCTAAGCCTAAATTTAAGCTTAAGCCAAGCAAAAAAATAGTTTAAAGCGTAAGCTTATTCTGTTGCAATTTCATATAAAAACGTTACTGATCTTTACATGAGCCTATTTGTCTAAAATCACAAACTAAAATAAAGCTTAAGTTTATTGTATACTAAAATCGTAAAAACTTGACGGCGACCGAGGGATGAAACTGGGGTTTTCGGTAGGATATAAATCATGAAAACAATGAGTAAATGTGAAAAATAGATGCCTGTTTACAAAGCATAAGCCGATACCTAAGGTTAGGCCTAAACATACCAATTTAAAGCTACAAGTAAGCCTAAGCCTAAGCCTAAGCCTAAGTCTAAGCCTAAGCCTAAGCTTTAGCTTTCCAGTCTTTTAATCTAAGGCTAAACCAATGTAAGGCTAAACGTAAGCTTACGCCTAAGCCTAAGCTTTACAGTATCTAGTATCTCAGTCTCTCTGTGGTCCGGTAAGCAGGCGCCTTTGATTTGGACCAAATAACCTAATGAACTCTAAAACACTACAAATGGTACAATTGCTTAAGGTTTCCTCCAAGTGCCTTCTGGTGGAACACGGTCACGGTATTCGCTACCCCTCGTTGACGCCCATCATACACAAACCCCTTTAATATGGTGATATCTCTTGGGTATACTTTTCAGTGGAATCTGCGCCAATAAAGAATAAACTCAACACTATGACCAAACTTAAACCTACACACTAAATAAACTGTCTTGTATCCAAGAAATATTGTCTGAAATTTAAGATATTATGTCTTGATACAGATTCCAGACATATAAGTCTTGAATCGGAGTCTTTTATTTCTTAAATTTTTCTGAAATATTTTTTGTTTGCACACTTGGATGCCTTGAATTTAAGACTTTGTTTTATGAACGATTAAGACAAATATTTCTGAAATCTAAAACTCAAACATGTCTTAAATAAAACACAGACATTTGCCATAAAAACTGACTCTAGAATTGGGGGTAAAGCTCAACCCGGTTCCTTAATTTTACAACTTAAGATACGTCCAAGACGTAAACTTAGGCTAGGAGAACCTGAGCTCACCCCCGGCAATAGCAATTTCTTGAATATAAGACATTTATGTGTTAACCACTTAAGAAACAAAGTTCTGAGCTGTTTAAAGGCTATTAACATCTGAAATACAAGACATTTGTGTCTTGAAACTTTAAGAAAGTAGGAGTCTCGAAATTTTAAGACAATTTGTTCTGTGAATAGCCTTTTAAGCCTTAACCAAAGACCAAACTTTAACGTAAAATTGAGCCTAAAACTAAATCTGAACCTAAATCCTAAATCAAAACCTGGCCAGGTTTGACTATAAAAGTCTCTCTTGTCTACGATTTCCCATATACTTTCCTGTACGCATTACCTTTTATATATTCGGTATTGTTGACAATAATTGAGGATTAAATGATACCTGCTTATCAACCAATCACACTTAGAATGCTATTGATATTTAGCAATTTGTCTAATGGTATGGGTAAAACAATGATTGCCTAGCAATTTTATATATATATGTATATATATAAATATATATATGTGTATATATATGTATATATTATATATTATATATTATATATATTTATATTTATATATATTATATAACATGGTAAGGACTATATACATATTTAATATATTTAAGAGAACATAAAATGCATTGATTTAATTACTACCGAGTATCATTCTAGGAACGGTATTCTGAAATGTGTGTAGCACCTATCGCCAGTTAGTAGTTGGTCTTCAATACGAACGAAATTTTTCAGCCGCAGTTGTGAAGCTTTTCACCTTCGCAGTGTGGCATAAGCGCAATTCATGTGTAAAGTTTTGAACATAATAATTTATTAGTTCATAGTTCCACGACGTAATGTCGCAATTAGTAAAAGCAAGAGTGTATAATATAGGAAGAGTCCTTACGCTTTTAGGCTTAGGCTTATGAATATGCTAATACCACAGTTCTGGCCCTGTTCTGTACATGAGACCACGGATGGGAGCTGCCACACCGCAAACGCCCCCACTAATTCATCGTGGACCCTACTTTGTCTAACCCCCCTCCTTGATTGAGGAGGGGTCTGTACGGCTTTGCATTAAACAAAATTGCGTATTAGATGAAAAGAGGTCTGCACTAAACATGCAGTTTAGATGTATTTTGAGTAAGTGTGTTAACTTGCAGCTGTAGTTAAGACCACGCCCC
Organism: Enoplolaimus lenunculus; assembly: GCA_030248215.1. Taxonomy (NCBI): domain Eukaryota; kingdom Metazoa; phylum Nematoda; class Enoplea; order Enoplida; family Thoracostomopsidae; genus Enoplolaimus; species Enoplolaimus lenunculus. The sequence continues at coordinate 37,682 of JASANG010001373.1, forward strand.
CCTCAATCAAGGATGGGGTAGCATCTATTAAGGTACGCGTAATATCACGCAATATATGTGTAGATGGAGAAGTGTCATACTCTCCACTATACACTCTTGGTGATAGCAAGAGTGGATGATCACTCATTATAACAAGAGTGTGCAACTCGGTACATTCTGTGTATTAAAGAATGTTCCCGGCGCGCGTTGCGTTTTTGGCCTACTCCCCCCTTGTTTAGGGGGGTCTGTATGCAGTTTTATATCGTATTAATGCTAGGAGCAAATTGTAACCCCCCTTGTTTAAGGGGGGTAGGTGTACTGAAACATACTTCATTGTTAATCTCTTGCTTAAACCCCACCCCCCTGATTGGGGGGTCGAACAAAAATGCAACGCGTGCTGGTGCATTTAGTACCATGCACAGCCAAGCAGTTGCACACTCTTCTGCAAGGTGGACATCATCCACTCTTGGTGATAGGAAATACACATATTTGAGAATAAAAACACAGTTTGAGTAAAAAAATGTAGTTGTCACAATTGAAGACTCGAACGATTTGCTAGGGGTAATTGCAGGAGGGGGGCTAAGGTAATCTTAAGCTCTACCAAATTTCCGCCGCGTTCTTTCTACAGGAGACTAAAAGGACAGTCCGGAGCGACTAACTACCAGAGTCGGTCACCACCGTAGCATTAACACGTACCCCCATAATCCTGCGATTACCCATACCACTCGACCGGGAACGCTCCCAACAACAGGATTTCCGCTGGCAGCATAATAGTTCACATCTAAACTGACACCTCGATTTTCACATCGTTGTTCCCATTCTTGAAATTGTTTCGGCAATATTCTTCGCGTTTCTGTCACCACTGCGCTCGAATCACCTGGACAATTGTTAATACACGTTCGCACGCTTGCCCACATTTTACAATCGTCGATTTTTCCCACGCTCACTGACGATTTTCCCACGGTGCCAGACGACGTTCCCACGGTGTGAACGTTGCCGGCTGATGCGTCATCGTCAATACGGTTGAATGTGATTCGATTTTTGAGGACAGAAAACGGGTTTAAGCAACGAAGTGTGCATCCAACATCGACGCCGGCACAGATCAGAGGAAGAATGGCGACAAAAACGATAGCTAACAGATGCCGAGACATTATAAAATATTACAATTACTTAAATATAATAAAATATGTAAGCAAAATTTATGCCAAATTTATGTTCAGAAAGCTTTGAGTGGTCAAAGTCTCAAGCTAATCACTATATTAATTGCAGAAATATCTTAAATGCGCTCGGTACACTCTTAACGGTTTAAAAAGAACTCCAGCAAATTTAGATGACCCTACAACACGGATGGGCCCATGCATAGAACAGGGCCGGAACGTACTCCTGCAGGGCGATAATAGTGTCAAGTTAAGATTTAGACTAACTTTTTTGCTTTAGGCTTGGACTTAGGCTTAGGCTTAGGCTTAGAAAGAGGCTCATCCTTATGCTTTTAGGCTTAGGCTTAAGCTTAGGCTTAGAAATATGGTAATACTACAGTTCTGGCCCTGTTCTGTCCATGAGACCACGGATGGAAGCTGCCACACCGCAAACGCCCCCACTAATTCATAATTGTAACACTTCAAATTTTGGGCCCATGTAAAGATCCGGAGCGGAACGTTTTTCTGTGGGACTGCAATAGAGTAAGCTTAATCTTTAGACTAATTGTTTCGTTTGGCTTAGACTTAGACTTAGGCTTAGGCTTAGGAATATGCTCATTCTTACGGTTAGACTTAGGCTTACGCTTAGGCTTTGGCTTAGGAATATGCTTATAATACTGTTCCGCCCATGTTCTTTACATCGACCAAAATTTTAATAGAACGCAAGGCGATTTTTCAAATTCCAGACTCCGACGTCTCTGGAAAGAAATAAGGTCACAAATACGTGAGACTATAAGGGTTGCGTCATACTTTACTGTTCTGGGCGCCGCAAGGTGCGCCAAACACCGCTCGACGGTGCCACGTGCCGCTATACGTTGCTAACAAAAACGAAGGCAAAATCTATTTTTAAAATGACGTGGAACAATTTTTGGTCCATGTATAGAACAGGGCCGGAGCATTAGTATAAGCATAAGCCTAAGCCTAAGCCGAAGCAAACGAGTTAGTCTAAAGCTTAAACTAACTCTTTTACAGCCTCGCCAGAAAACGATCTGGCCCTGTTCTATACATGGGCCGAATTTTTGAACAAATTTTTTCAAACTTGATTTTTGAAATTTGCTAAAATCCAGCGTAATGAAGCAATGAAAAGAGGTTACATTTATATTTGTTGTCAGTTTAAAATATGAGCGTTAAAAGCGTGCAAAAAAAATTTAAAAAATGATATTTTTCAGTATGGTAATTATGGTAATTTTCAGTTGCGCAACCTTGAAGGTATAAGAAATTGTATTTATCAAATTTATATGTAACACTTATCGCTAGTTATAGTCACAAGTTGTTGGTTTAACATTTGGGCTCATGTAAAGATCAAGAGCGGAACGTTTTTCTGTGGGACTGTAATATTAGAGTCAGCTTAAGTTTTAGACTAATGTTTGCTCAAGTTTTAGGCTTAGCCTTAAAGGTAGCTATAAGCTCATTAGGAGGCTTAGGCTTCGAATTAGGCTTAGGCTAAAGCTTAGAAATACGCTTATGCTACTGTTACGGTTCTGTTGATATACATTGGCCAAAATGCGCAAGACTTCCCATCAACATGGTAATCTATGTATACTACTGGCTAAGCAGACACGTTTCAGTACGTGGGCATAGTACCAATACTACATTTAGGACTATAAAAGCATATTCGTAAGCCTAAGTTTAAGCCTAAATGTTAAAAATAAGTGCAAACGCAAGCCAAACCTTAAATCTGAGCTCATGTAAACATTGTAGTCTAACATCGAAGCCAACTCTTTTGGAGTCATTTCAGAAAACGGGACGACCCTAAAAGTAATAAGGTCCAAAATTGACAGCAACCAAAATAGCTCAGTTTCAAGGCAAGAGGTTACGTCTAAATAACTCTGGTTCACAGGGTTTAAATGTGCCTCAGATATTAATGTTTACCTTAAAATAGTCCAATTTGGAAACTTTTGCATATTTAAGATTCTCACTAACCACGAGCGTAAGTAGGGGCAGCTTTCAGAGTCAACCCTCGTTCGTGCTGTTTGTGCAAACTGTCCAAGACACGGTTTCAGTTTAAACCCCGTTTCGAATTTTTTATACCTGCCTTGATCTTCCACCTGTCTAAACTTAAAATGAATCAAAAATCTATTTTGTGGGTGGTCCCAGCGGCGGTCCCGGAGGGCCCAAAATTTTTTATGTCGAAACCGGGCAATGTTACATACTGTTCGACGCAGTTTGACGAGCTGAGTGGAATGGTACCAATTTTATGCTGTTTGCTTTACCAGGTAAAACGTTATGACCAAAAATGTAATTTCTACTTACTTACGTAAAGAACGTTTAAGTAGCGAAATATTTCACAACGTTGCAAACAAGGAAACGCTACTTTGAATGCAAGCAAATACAGCCTGCAAAACGCAAAATACGTCGCTGCCCGGTTGCAATTTGTGAAAATTGACGCAAAAGTTTGGTAATTTTAACTAATTTAAGACTTACCATAAACATAGTTATGTTTTAGAATGTGTTTATGTTGTCAAAAATATTAAAAAACTAACGCAATATTTTAAGTAAAATGATGAAAAATATAACATACTGAATGCAAAATGCAACTTTTTTTGCGTATAAAATATTGTCAACTCGACGACAAACCTCGAATCGAACCAAGGGCGTAGTAGTCAAAATGTCGTTTCGGGAGACAGGCCCCCGTAGCCAGCTCACTTTGCTAGGGAAGGTGGAATAAAATGTGTTTCTAGACGGGCATACAAGGGATATTGTTGACTTACAAGCACGGTTGATACTTTTCTAAGGGGGGTGCGGCAAAATTTTTCTAGGGGGGCTCATCTCTCTGGGTGCCCATTGAATACGGACCTGAAGTATAAGTTTCATATCGAAAAATTTTAGACCTCAGGAATCCGGGTAGTTAACCTTGCTGAAAGGTTTAACTTGCAGAAATTTCCGGTCAACATATATCCCGTCTATGTATACGCCTGTGGATATATAAAATAAAATATTTTAAAAATGTATACAAGTTACAAAAAATACTTGACTTGTCAATATTTTGAAAATTACGGGTGATTCAGTGGTACCAAGAGTGGATGATACTTATAACAAGAGTGTGCAATTACCTGAGCTGTGTATGATACAAAATGTACCAGCACGCGTTGCGTTTTTGCCCGACCCACCCTTGTTTAGGGTGGGTCGATTTCAGTTCTAATGCACGTTACTTTTCTATTTTAAGAAACATAATGTATGAACATATAGGATTGCAACGCATTTATTCTGTTTATTGAAAATTTTTTGACCCCCCCTAAGTCAGGGGGGTTGGCCAAAAATGCAACGCGCGCTGAGTACATTGTTTTCTACACAGAAGGCACCAAGTTGCATACTCTTCTCCATCATGCACTCTTGGTTAAACCAAGCGTGCCATGATACAAGGGTGTGTAAATCTTGGGGTTGCGCATGGTACAAAATGTACCACCGGGCGTTGCATTTTTGGCTGACACCCTTGTTTACATGGGGTTGCTGTAACATGCAATACCCCTAAATTAATCTATAATTGGAGCAATTTTGATGCCGCATACATAAAGTGCCATGGTTCGCCCCCTCTAAATATCAAAGGGGGGTCGGTCAAAAACGCAACACGTGCCTGGTACATTTTGTACCATGCGGAATCCAAGGAATTGCAAATTCGTGTGTCATGCGCTCTTGGTAGAATAAATGGAAGGCAATTTCATCATTTCGCCGTGTGCGGTTAAAATGGACGTTTTGCGTTATCTTTCCCTATACTTGGCTTAAAACGTGGTAATGCAAGTGACATCATGGGCCAGTTGTGTAGTGGGTAGCATGTCTGCCTTACAAGCGGAAGGTCAGGGTTCGATCCTCGCCGGGTCCAATATTTCGTCGCTAACTGCACAGCGCCATATTGCGTTCGCTCTCGGGTGCAGCGTATGGGATAGACCGGAATGTACGATAAACTTCTCGGCCGGCATATTGAAGCCAGTCTGACGGCACCCGAAACCTAAATTTAAGGCCCATTCTCTCAAATATGTTGCACCACCCGTCGCTAGTAGACGATCAAAATTTGCACAGAAGAAAGGAGAATCAAATGCAAAAATGCACTAAATTTTGAATTTCAACATTCGCTGGTTCGAAAGCTACAAGACCTATCGCCAACTGGTGACAGCTGCCGCATGCATTTAAATCCTAAGCCAAAATGATCTTCAACAAATTCTCGAGTCTGTGAGATGTCGACGAAATGTCCGCCGACGAGTCGCCTGGACGACGAATTGTCGGCATGACCGGAATAGGATTTGATACCGACACAAAGGCCCGTCTGACCGCATAAGGCAAGATAAAAACTGATGCTATAAAATATAAAAATAAAACTAATTTAGACAGTGGCTGGGTTTCCAAAAACTTACTTAAGTATTTACTTAAGCTATGATTAAGTAGGTACTTATGTCGCTGACTTAATAAGTAAATACTTAACTTTTCGAACAAAACAGGTAAACGCCAAATGTGAGCCATTGTCACAACTGAAAAGTAACCGTTTTGATTTATAATAAGGAGGCACCACGAGTCTGCAATATCAGTTGGACCAAGGATTGCATACTTGAACGGTTAATTTGTAATCTATCACATTTAGTTAGTGACTTAAGTATTTACTTAACTTAAGTACGCTTTTAAAAACGGCCAAATAGCTAAGTAATTACTTAGCAAGTACTTAACTACCAAGTGATACTTAAGTAGAGTTTCAGAAACCCAGCCAATGTTTATTTATTGATTTTGGACCAGGACTAAATAGAATCGACTAGCGAATTAAATGTTTTAACTAACACGTATTTTGCATAACTCACTCATGGACGCCTTATAGAAGCATTACGTGTAACAAAACAACGACCCTTTGAAACGGTGTTAGCTCTTCATAAGTCGGTCACGGCATCTGTGCTTGATATACACACCAGGAATTGTCTTGAAAATTTCAGAACACAATGTATTGTTTAATTTTTAAGACTGAAAGGTTATGAATTTCGGGCAGTATAAACTTTTAAATAACCCACAATTTCATTTCTCAAATTTGAATTGCACAGGGCAGTACAGTAGATCGTTTGGCTATGGTAAAACAACACACAAAGTAAATTGTCTTATATTCAAGAAATATTGCATGAAATTTAAGACAATTGTGTCTTAACGCGGACTTCAGACACATATGCCTGGAATTCCAAACTTCTTATATATTGAATTATTAAAAAATATGTGTCTGAAATTTTTCAGAGTTAACAGTCTGAAATTTAGGACTTTGTTTCAAGATTAAAACAATTATTTCTGAAATAGAAGACCAAGATTTTCAAGGAAAGCAACTCCAAAATTGGGTGTTAAAGCTTAACCAATTACCCTGATTTTACAATCTAAGATGCGTTCAAGACGTAAACTTTGGCTGGGGCAGAGTACGCTCAACCGGAAATTTCCTTTAAATTTGATTATTTATATACCCTTCTAAGCATATAACCGGAGCAAAATTTTACATACATAAAAATAAGAAAATAAATTCTTGAATATAAGACAACTATTTCTTCAAATTAAGAAATTTATTTCTTATAAATTGGAAACAGTAATTTTTTAAATATAAGACATTTAGGTTATTATCCATTTCAGACACGAACTTCTGAGCTGTTAAGGCTATTAATGGCTAAAATACCATGCATTTATGTCTTGAAAATTTAAGAAAGTCGGAGTAGTAAAATTTTAAGACAATTTATTATATGTGTACACTTTGTACGCAAAATGTTTCTAACAATTATTGAGTCAGTCAACATTGAATTTGACACTATAACTGACCATTCCTTGTATTGTGGAAATTGCATTCTTTCACAATTTAAAGTCTAAAATTTAAGACATCTGTCAGGCCTGGAACCTGTGCTAAGACACAGATGTGTGAAATTTCGGCCCTTGTTTCCGAAATATAAGACCTTTTAGCGGATAGAGTCTAGTGCGCCAAATTTGAACTTTTGTCATACAATTTGGTTCATAAACTTAAAATTAATATTTTTCAAATTTATCTGCCGTATTTATTGTCAAATTTAACCTTTTATGGTGTAGAAGCAGTGGCAGATAAAGAAATTCTGACGTGAAAGCGGACTGACAAAAGTTATGAAACGCAATTTTTACTGTATGCAATATATATGCCAATATTCTAAGCCGAAAAAACTGTACGGTCCGTGGTACCTTACCATTTTATCACAAAAAATTTCTGACTTGGCGAGAGGTGGCGTACACCCCTCCCGCCGTCAGGATTCGCTAGTATGTAGAAGCTTAATCAAAAACGCTTCCATATACTTATTTTAAGACACAAATGTTATAATTTGTTATCATATATCACTGGCGTTGTTTACGTTTAAATGACGGATATTCGAATATAAATTTGAAAACAAAATTGAAATTTTAAGTCAAAAAATAGTAAAAAATGAATAAAATACAAAAAATTTCAACCCTGAAGTGACAAACGCTACGCCAAAAAACTTACCATTTTATCTCAATCTTATTTGATGACTTAAAAGCCGTCGTCTATGTAATCGAAACAGCCACTGTTTGCGATGTATCAGGAAATTTAGTGACCAAAAGCGCAACAAAAATACCTGTGCCTCAAGGACGCGTATATCCTAAAAGAGGGTATCGAAAGATAAATTAATCGTCAAAATTCTTTTAGAGACAATAATACAGCACCGTTACACGAATTGCAACAAATCTGCTGGATTGTAGATCCCGAAAAATGACATAATATCCTTCTGAAATGAAATCCTGGATACGCCCATGCACTCACAATATCTAAAAACACAATTGCAATATCCTAAAATACTTAAAAAAGTTAATAAAAACGCAAAAAAAATTGTCTCAAACTCTCAACCAAATGCCCGCTGGAAATTTACACCAAAAAATTAATGTTACAAAATTGAAATAATTTGCTAAAAAATTTTGAGGCTTCAACTGCCGTTTGGACCAGCAAACACTGAAAAGGTTAATATGATAAATAGCTATAGCGATTTCGGGCAGTTTAAGCGTTTTGTAAAATAAATTTATTTAGTACAATTTCTGCTTTAAACTCGATTAAGCCATCGAATGAAGATTATACTCGGATAAGGATAATAGATACTTGGTGGTATATAAACGGGCAGAAGAGATAACTCGAAATAAGTGAGACAATTTCAGTTTCAAGTATCATATGTCGGTAATACATTTCATTGTTGAAGGCCACAAACTGTTTTTACAGCTTAGCTTTACATTTTTTTGCCAATTTGCTCTTCAAAGCCTCAGTCAGTAATTTTTCATTTATTTTTTAGTTGAGAATATACGTCCTGTATGCTTAAATGTGCGTAGCATTTATTACCAGTTGGTGAAACGTCTTGTAACTTTCGAACCAGTGAATGTTGAGGCTTAAAGTTCAGCACATTTTTCGAATATGATTTGCTCTACTTCTGCACCACTTTTGAGTTTAACAACTGCAATAGTTATTGAGTTTGAAAACCTATTAATAACTGTTGATAGTTACTGTACACAGTTGAGAATATAAACCAAGAGCAGTGGCGTTTTGTAAGATTTCGGATGGGTTTTGAAAGTGTTTCGTTCAACAACAGTTCGCCTAAAATTCAGTTTCGGGTTTAAAAATCAAATTTGAACGCGTAATGTGTATAGCGCCAATCACCAGTTAGCAATAGCTCTTCAAACAAGCGAACGGTCGCATCTGTTGATGATCAAATTGGAAAAATTTTCAAGACTGTCGATGGCGATCCGGCCAGTCCGGTCGCGGCTGGCCCACTTTCTGGCCGATCGGACCGAACGACCGCTAGACAAACGGTCTGTGGCAAGGTGGGTGACTGGCAAAAAGCCGTCCGCACCGGGCCGGATCACATTTTAAATTCGACGACGGCCCATAAAGTCCTATAACCAATTGATACATACTTGATAATTGGGTTGTATAATTTTTGTAATATCTTCCACGAACAATTGCGGCATATCTACAATGAAAAATTGCGGACATATACACGTGATTTATAACTAATTTTTTTCGTACAAATAACAAAATTTTCATTATTTCTATAAACGGAAACGGAAACGGACATAGATTTTTACCGGAAACGGAATGGATATCCGTTTAGATCCCAAACTGTCCTATCTATTCCACTTGTATACGACTTGAATGTCCTTTATTTTACAATTACTACTCAATTTCTTCTTAATTCTGGCTCATGCAAAGATCAGTGGCGCAACGTTTTTCTGAAGGACTGCAATAGAATAAGCATAAACTTTAGACTAATTTTTTGCTTGGCTTTAGACTTAGGCTTCGGCTCAGGAATATGCCCATTCTTACGCTTACGCTTAGACTAAGGCTTACGCTTACGCTTTAGGCTTAGGAATCTTCTCATTCATACGCTTAGGCTTAGGCTTACGCTTATGCTTAGGAATATGCTTCTAATACTGTTTCGGCCCTATTATTTACATTTGCCCTAATTAGTAATTATTTCGCCGTATTAAACTAATTTAATAGTTAATTTTTTATTAAAATTTATTGTCCAAAAAATTAAATTTTATATTTTTCAACGCAAACGCCGGAATTCATACATACTCTGACAGTTTTTTTATTACACTGACGAGTTTAATTAAAACAAATTGCCCGAAAACTATGCTGCTTAAACTTTTAGCACCCCCCCCCACCAAGAATAGATACTAGAACAGGGTCCCGACATGATTTATAGGGTGGGTTAAAAACTTTTTTGTAACATAAAAGTTGTAGAAAAATTCATTCGGTCAGAAATCAGAAAATGTCTATAAGAAAGGTGGCACACACCCATTTTTGCTCTCACCGTAGTTTCTTGAGACGCTGTGCTAATTGTTATGTAACATCCGTTGCTGGTAAACGTTAGTCGAAAAAAAGAGCTTAATATTAAATAAGAAATTTGGGTTTAACATTTTGATATAAAACGATTTTTTAGGGTGTGTTTTGCACTAATTGGTTGCTAGTCGATATTTAAAAAATTTGGGGCTAATTTGAGTAAATTAAACTTCTGACGGCAAGAATTAATAAATTTTAGACAAAATTTTAGTTTCCGAAGAATTTTCAGTAATTTTCATAGAAAATGTCACAAAATAAACGATAATTTTGCGTAAAAACGCTCAAACAGCTGAGTTGCTATTTTTTTGAGACAAACGTTTCAGGTGACATTACAAAAAATTAATATTAAAAAAGTGTCAAAAAATTTGTCATTTTTTGTCAAAAGTTAACAGTTTTGTTATCATTAATGTTTACGCAACACAGCCAAGCTGAGTGTAAAATAGTTTTCAACTATGAAACTCGGTGTATTTCGTGTCAGCTTAACCTATAATTTTCAGAGCACAACCGGAAGTTTTTTCCGGTTTATATACCGACATAAAATTGGACCTCCGGCTCTGGTTCCGGTATCTATCAGCTTTAGTTTGAATCCCTGTTGGTTTAGTCGCAATTTTAAAATTTACCGATGCGCATGTAAACCTAAAAATACCGGAAGTGGCAAACGAATTTTGATGCGTTTTATTAAAAAAAACCAAAAGTAATAAATTTAGAATAACAGAAAAACAGTTTATAAACCAGGTCCGTTGTTATCAAAATGGTCAAAATCCGCATATTTTAGATAATTATTGGAATATGGAAAAACGAAAATTTAACTTCCCGTTTTTACCATTTGTTAAGAACGTTTTGCCGCATCAGCTTCACTGTAAATTCCAATGAGTTGATTAATCAAAACACAGAGAGAATTAGTCATTTTTTGGCTATTTCTGAGCTAATAACAGTAAATATTAACGCACTTTGAGCTGATTTATTTCCGGGCGAGTTGATTAATTAACACAGAATAAGGTCGATCAATTTAGAATTTTGAGTTCTGAAAAACCTAATTCAGAACTCACGCTTCTGAGCGAATTCCAATCATTCTGAGTTAAAATCAACTGACTGGAATTTACAGCGTTGAAACTAGATCCCATATTCTCAAATGTGTATAGCACCTATCTCCAGTTAGCGATCGGTTCTAAAACTGACGTACTCCTGTAATTTCAGATATCTAAATTGGCACAGAACAGGAGTAAATAAAACTCGCAAAAAATGTACAGAATTTCGCGAACCTTTACATGCACAGATTTGAAAGTTTCTGGACCCATCACCAACTGGTAAATAAATGCTACATTTGAGAATGCAGGCATAGATTTCAGATGAAATAGAAAATATTCATGTGAAAAATGAGCGTTTTCTCACTGTATTTTGATTAAAACTGTTTTAGTTTCAATGTTATAGGTATGGTTTTTAAACCAAATATCAAACATCGCCTTATCTTTGTAATTAATTACTCTTGCAATATGCCTGTTACGATCACATTTCGTATATTACTGCTATGTTTGACAGGTAAACAAAAAAACATCTGGAATTCGTTAGAATTTCTCTAGTTTCGGCTGCAATTCCGTCAAAAATTCAATTCCTGTTCCTGTAAAACTTAGTTCTTTTTGGACGCCTAAAAACCGTTAATTTTTTTGTCGCAGATTCGAACAAATGTGGTACAATAACACTGTAATTCCAATGAGTTCTTAATGTTTTAGGCAACTATTCACAGGGGGCGAGAGGCGCTCAGACCCCTGAAAGAATTTGCCCCCCCCCCTTGAATATTTTAATTTAGTTTGTAAGTCATCGAAAATATTGTGTGTGCCCGTGCGGAAAAATGTTTAAATCACTCTATGAAGGAGAGCTGTCATCTAAAACCCTTGTATGGCCCTCCTGAAATTTTTTTGGACGCTCTAGCAAGGTAAGCTGGCTACGGGCCTGAGCCTAAAACGTGTCAGCGTAGATTTAACCCAATAGAAAGCCTTTAGTCCAGTCTGTACTGTATTGACCCAAATAAGAGGGGGAGGGGTAATAAGAGGGGGTCCCCATTTTGAGTCGCGATCAATAGGAGTCTGTATCCCTAATAAGAGTTCGTAAGCGGATAGAGTACCTAAACCCCAAATAGAGTCCATAAATGACAATTTTCCCTATATTGTGGCACGTAAAAGACTCCAGGACCAAATAAAGTTGAGTTAGAAACTTAAAGCGTACTTAAGTTTTGAAAATAACATTCCAAAGTATAACCTTGCATTATCGCTCAAGCTTTTGATGCAATGCAAAAAACGTTTAATTCCACGGATAGTTGCAATACCGGATACATATCAGTAAGGAAGGGTGGCGCAGGGCTGGTTGAAAATAAATAACAGTCCGTAACCGAATAACAAAGGGGGGTACCCTCTGGAGAGGCCAAATAAATATCAGTCCCCCCTCTTATTCGGGTCACTACGGTAAGTTTATTTCAACCACATACCCCTTTTAAATCCACTTAGCTCGGCTAGCAGGTAGAGCAGGCTATGGACCTGGGTCATAACTTTTTTAATACTCCAACTATACTTGAGGTCATTCATGTTCATCAGTGTCTTTTGGCGTAAACTCAAGGTTGCAGAAAATTTTTCTAAATAAAGTCATTTAACACGTTTCACTGTGACATAAATGAAAAAATTATTACTTAGTATCTATAACCCTTTCACACATAGAGTATACTATGAGCAACTAAATACAATAACGTACAAGCAATACCTGACACTGTGAGAAGTGTTTAACAATTTTAACATATATGCGCAGTGCCAGATCTCCACAAGACGTGGGATGGAGCTCAGTGGTTATCGTAAGCGTCTCCCAACCGTGAGACTGGGGATCGAATCTTACCTTGAAATTTACATCTCATATGAAAATGAAAATATTCGTGTGAGAAAGGGTTAATCATAAATCAAATTATCACCGAGTTTTTCCATCTCCAAAAAATAATTCTTAATTTGAAATTTGATCTCAGATGAAATGGAAAATATTCATGCGCGGACAACTGATTAACATATTTGAATGGCTCGGTTTTTCAGGGCTCGCAACTGGTCAAGATCGTTACGATGCCAGCAACCATCGGTCACTTAGCGGTTTAGCAAGCGGACCAGGGGACGGTTCTCCTGTCTCCTATCGTGGAGGGTCAAGTTCGTCGCAAACCGGTGGCAGTCTCCCGGCAGCTCGACCTGACTCTTACCCCACAGGTCAACAGATTCCGGGGCCTGGGCCTAAACCCGGCAACGGCGACTATGTCACCCCCCGTGCGGCTCGGTTTAACTATAGGCTATCTGGCGGAGGCGGTCAAACCGGTGGGTCCACGTACTCTGGCAGCTCAGGAAGCAGCAGCCGCGGAGGAGGTTCTGGATACAGACCGGGTTCTGGATCCGGAGGTGGCAGTCAATCCGGGCATCGGCGGCCTTCACCAGGACTAGTCAGGCCCGACGGAAGGCCCCGAGTATCTCCTCAAACGTTTCCTAAAGGACCACCGCCAGGGTATAAGCCTGACGGAAAAGGCCGAGGTGGCGGAGGCCGAGGTGGCGGTGGGGGTCAAGGGGGCCGTGGACAGCAAGGCGGCGCCCGGTTTTATCCCCCTGAACACGTCCTGCAACAAACGTGGCAACCTTGGAAACCGATTTCAGATACGCCAAACCCGTTTAATGAAATCTACTACAATTATTGGGCCAAAGAGCACGATAAGCGAAAGCCAGCAGGCCCGGATCATTGCTCTCAGTTGCATGTTTCTCATGCCGAATCTGTAATGCCCCGAAAATATCATTACCCGGCCGGGTCAACGGTTACTGTACGTTGCATACCCCAGTATGCTCTTCAAGGTAAACAAATTTTAGATGGTCACAGACTCTAAAAAAGCCCTATTCACACGAGCAAGTTTTTGCTGTGAGACCTTTCTGCTGCAAATTGCACGCAGAACTTGCATTTTTTTTATTCAGCCAATGAGAAAGCCGCTGCAATTGATTAAGTGAACTGGCATGGTTGTTCACACCTGTGAACTAAATGCCTAGCAATGATTTTTAATGAATTATTTGCAGTTGCAAGTTTTTCGAACAGGATTTTGGACAAAACTTGCAATTGTAATTTGCAGCTGCAAGGTCTGGCAGCAAAAACTTGCACATGTAAATAGGGCTTAAAATGCACATACTATGTGAGTGATGCGCACTGTACAGTGTTTGACTATTAATTAATAACACGATTATAATACAGCGAAATCTCCGCAACACGTTACATAAATATCTGCCAAAGCCGAGTGCAAGTCATCGAAAACCCTTGTATGCTGCTCCTGAAAAATGTTTTGTCCAACCCTAGCAAGGTGAACTGGCTGCGAACCAGAATAACATACTTTCAAACCCAAAGGTAAAGATCTAAACGTAGTTCTCTGTTGTGGATATGGTGTCATCTCCGCTCTGGTTTAGCGAATTTTTTTCCGAGGCTCTGTATTTTGGAATCGAACATTTATCAGAATTTGGAAAACACGATACGACCAAACAGATAAAAATACGGCTAGTGGATGGATCAAGAAACCCAATGTTTCACTAAAGTATGCAACTTCGGCCCATCCGGCGAAACTACAATAGTGTACAAGCCTAAAGCTTTAGACTAATTTTTTGCTTACGCTTAGCGCAATTTATATGGCGCTAAATGTACCATCGTACGTTGTGTTTTTGTCCTGTGTTAACTGCATATTTTAAAATCTCATCTGACAGTATGCGGATATTTCGCATGTCCTATAAAGCGGATACCACTTTCTTTCGAGAGACCAACACTGTAAATTTTAGTGAGTTAATGTTTTAATTCAGGATGAGTTGATTTCACTCAGAAGCCTGAGCTCAGAATTAGGCCTCTCAGAACACAGTATTCTAAATTGATTGAACACATTCTGTGTTAATTAATCAACTCATCCGGAATTAAATCAACTTCGACTGTGAGTTAATATTTTATCAACTCAAACACAACCCAAAATAACACATTCTGTTCGAGTTGATTATTCGACTCATTGGAATTTACAGTTTCCGGCTTAACTCATCGTTTCGCCAACTCCTTGGCCGCGTTTCCAGTTTTACATCGAGTATATTCGGTTTTGTTTCCAGGTGGAAACACGGCTAAATGTGTTCGTGGCGGATACTGGGATTCAATTCCGGAATGCATTTATAAAGGCAAAGGTATGTTTTCTGTTGGTCCGTACCGTCGTCGGCAGTACAGTAAACGCACCTGAAACTAGTTATTCTTAATAAAGTTTTTCCACGTAAAGATCAGGAGCGGAACGGTTTTCTGTGCGGGAATGTCATAGAATTGTAGTAAGTTTTAGATATATTTTTTGCATAGGCTTAGGCATGAGCTCATTCTTACGCTTAGGCTTAGGCTTGTGTATGTTATGCATGTAAATATATATACAAGGTGAAATTGTGTGATAGGCCAGGCTATCACGAGTTTCGAGGAAGACGCTGACAACGTGATAGCCTATAAGAGAAATTTGTTATGTCCCACGGCTTTCATGTGATCGTTTTGAAAGTGAGCTCATGATAGCCCTGGGCTATAGCATATTTTGTGGCACAGTTGACAAAATTATTGTGAATAGCGCATTACACTACGGCCCTATTGTATACATTGGTCCAAGGACGGATCTATTGGAGGGTTCACGGGATTGATCCCTTCTTACCAGACCCCAACGAGAATAAAATTTTTTTCCAATTGATTACAAAAATCAACGTAGGACCTTCGCGTTCGCAAGTCTTTGTTAGGGTTTCCACTATTTTTGACTCTTGATTTAAATATTTTGCGTATACTTCCAGCGGTTTGACCGCTTTGCTCAAACGCAATTTTAAGCAGGATAGCATGCATGGACCATACCAAGACCTGAACGACAGAGTCAACTGTATCAAACTCATCCCGAGTCAAAAGTTGAGTTTTTCACGAGTTTGAATGTGAAATATTGCGATTCGCGTCTGATTCGCAAACTTTTTTATACTGCTACCAACACTGTAAATTGCAGTGAGTTGATTTTAACTCAGAATGAGTCGAATCACTTTAGTCTGAGTTAGGACTATCAGAACTCAGAATTCTGAGTTGATGTAAACTCATTCTAATTTAATTCATCAACTTCCACGGAATCAACTCAACTCAGAGTACGAATCAACGAAACTCACAGTGAGCTAAAGTTTTCTATTGTTAACTCAAAAATAACTAACTTTCCGTCTGAGTTAATTAATTAATTCATTGGAATTTACAGTGCATGTAGCGTATGCTTAGACCAAGGCAACACCGCATATGACCGGTAAACGCAAAGCTATTTTTAATCTAACGGTTCCGCGGTTTGGTTTCTGGATGCTGGTCAGGGCAACCGTCGGGATAACCCGACCAAAATCAATTTTGAAAACTCCATTTGATCCAACCTTTGTTCAAGATGCGTCCGGATAATCGCTCGCTTCGTTTGCGGATTTTACTCTCTGCCGACAGGTTCAAAACAAGTGCCCATGTTTATCCATAAGCCGACATTTTCGCTTACTCTTCGGGACCAAGTGTCAAACCAACAATACTAAACAAGCTTTTATCGTTTTTTCGTAAGGTGATGTCTTACTTCGTGGTTCCATAAAGTCAAAGGGGTAGCCTCGGATACCCTACAGTCGGCCGTGACATATAAAAAATCCAACGGCAGATCCCACCCTACCAGGAAATAATTATTACTTGTATTAAACAATTACTGCCAAAGGGGGCCATGTGTAGAACAGGGCCGGAACAGTAGTATAAGCATATTCCTAAGCCTAAGCCTATGCGTATGGATGAGCCTATTTCTAAGCCTAAGCCTAAGCCTAAGCGTATGGATGAGCCTATTTCTAAGCCTAAGCCTAAGCCTAAGCGTATGGATGAGCATATTTCTAAGCCTAAGCTTAAGCCTAAGCCTAAGCAACAAAAATTAGTCTAAAGCTTAAACTGACTCTATTACAGCCCCGCCGGAAAACTATCCGGCCCTGTTCTATAAATGGGTCGCCAACGGTATTCATATGTTACTATTTTGATAGGTTTCGTGTTTGATCATTTGAAAACTGGGGGTTCCGGCGGCGGCAGACAGGGATCCGGGGGTACCGGTTATCGCGGTGGTGCTGTTGCACCAACAGGAGGCGCAGGCGGAAGACAAACTGGTCCGTCTGGTGGGGGTCAGTATTCGGGTGGTTCTGGGGGCGGGTCACAATACAGACACAGAAGATCACGATGGTCGTAATGATAGCGTTTTTCAACAGAAATCTCAGATGGCCTCAATTATAAAGCCTGATGATACTTGTTGTTGTGTATAGTTGTAATGAACATTGTACAAATAATCCAACATATAAATAAATAAATATTTATCAGCATGGCATCCATGCGCTGAGATGAGTGTCAATGTAAGCCAGAAGTCTAATCGTTGGCCTGAGACAAAAAAACCAGCTTAATTTATACTTAATTTTAATTCTAACGCTTAATCCGGTACAGTGCAAAAAATGGTGAGTCAATTTGACTATCTTCGAAATAGGCTCTACAGGACTACGCAAACTGAGTCAAAATTCGACGCCGTCAGAGTCAAACGTGCAACTTAGTGAGTCGAATTTGAGTCTGGCTGAGTCGTCCTTGACACAGTTTGTGTAGACCCGAAGAGCCTATTTTGGAGTGAGTCAATTTGACTCACCATTTTTACAGTGTAAATTCGAGCTAATAAGTGAAAAAAAACAGTTAAAAATAGTAAATATAGTAAATCTGACAGAATACCGTCCAAGTACAGTGCTTTGCGCCTGCAATTTATTGCAATAAACCAAAATGTACCCACAACCTGTATAAAAATTGCAAACTAGATGCTTTCGCGCAGTTGTGTTTGCCAATGCATAGCTGGTTGAACTGGAATAACGCAAAAACCGTTCTACAACAAAATTGGTCAACGTGACTTTTAGGGCCGTAACAGTGAATTAAGCGTATTCCTAAGCCTAAGCCTAATCCTAAGCTTAAACCTAAGCCTAAGCAAAAAATGTAGTCTAGAATGTAAGCCTACTCTTTTACAGACCTACCGGAAACTGGGACGGCCCGTAAAGTATTACAGGGGTCCAACAGTTAATACTTGTAAATGTGTTTAATCCTTTTCCGCATAGAGTATAGTATATTTTGTTCTGAGCTAAAATTGCATTTGCAAAACCATTCGAACGCAAGTACGTAGCGTAGAATGTCTTCAAGTCGGAACAATTTGAGGACCGTAAGAGTAGCTTAAGCATATTCCTAAGCCTAAGCAAAAATTGTTATCAGGAATCTAAGCCGCCTCACTAACACACCCGCCAGGAACCGGGACGGCCCTAAAAGTAACATTGGCCCAAGTTTTAGCTCATTATGCCGTGGTTAAAACTGAGGTCGAAATTGGCTCGGATTAATCTAATCAAGTGTGGATAATCGCTATTTAAAAAGAGTATGCAACTGGTCACATTCTGTGCAGAAAAGGATGCTCCTGGCACGCGTTGCATTTTTGCCCAACCCCCCTTTTGCTTAGTTTGGGGTACCACCGATGCGAGCCACGGCACTTTATATATGCGGCGTCAAACGTGCTCCGCTTATTTTAATTTAGGGGGTGGTCGGCCAAAAACACAACACCCAGTTGTACATTTTGCACCATGTGGAATCCCAAGAGTTGCACACTCTTGTCATTATCCACCGCTTGATATCATGATATACATGCGAGTAAGATTTCAGGCCAAAAATTGAAATTTGCCAAAAAAATCCACTACACAAACCTAAATCTAAGATAAATAAGACAACATTGTTTCAGCTTGACAGTTGGGGTTGCGCTATACTTTTGATGACGTACACTGGAAAAAAATGGGCAGTCAAATTGACTCTCTCTGAAGCAGGCTTTTCCTGACTACACAAACTGAGTCAAATTCGACTCCGCCAGAGTCAAACGTGCGACATAGTAAATCGAATTTGACTCTGGTGAAGTCGAATTCGACTCAGTTTGTGTAGTCAGGAAAAGCCCATTTCCGAGTGAGTCAATTTGACTACCCATTTTTCGTAGGGTACGGCGTCGTCCGTTACAGTACCACGACACACGTGCATTGACGCGTGGCACAGCGGATCTGTAAATGCGTCCCCTGACGGTGTCAGAAAACGTCCCACGGCAAGTATAGCGACACCCTACGTTGATACCATGCGTCATATGTCACTTTAGCAATTTTCAGAATATATGCAATCAGTGTTAAAATCGCTTTCGTCGCCGATCTGAAAGGTAATAGAAATGGTTGATTTTTGTTTACGTGAGATTCCTGTTGACAAATTGGGCCCATTTAAAGATCAAGGGCGGAACATTTTTCTGTGTGACTGGAATTGAGTAAGCGTATGCTTTAGAATAATTTTTTGCCTGGCTTAGGCTTAGGCTTACGCATAGGCTAAGGAATATGCTCTTTCTTACGCTTAGGCTTAGGCTTAAACTTGGCTTAGGCTTTGAAATATGGTTCAGTGAGTTGATCTTAACTCAGAATGAGTTGAATCAATCAGTCTGAGTTGGGACTACCAGAACTTAGCATTTTGAATTGATTCAATTCATTCTTGGTCAATTAACCAACTCACCCAGTGTCAACTCAACTCAGAGGAAAAATCCACTCAACTAAGAGTAAGTTAATGATTAGATACTGATATTAATTTAGAAATAACCAACTCGCTAGCTGAATTGATTAATCAACTTATTGGAATTTACAGTGTATATAATATATACATTCATATATCGCAGGTCAAACTGCTATTCCAGTCAATGGGACTAATTCTACGGAATCAAATACTAATTTAGCGCTGGTTAATTTTCTAGACATCTGGTTTGAAATAGTTTATAACGTACTTTTTCGCTGATATACACATTTTGGTACCGGGTTCCAAATGCCGCCGGACATACAAGTCGATATAGGATTGCCTAAAAACAAAACAATATTCAGGTTAAAAATTTAAACATTTTGGTAGTTGAAGCTACAAAGATGAATATAAATTTGAAGGTTAACCTTCCCTCAAAGCGCAACTACGACTTAGGATAGCCCAAGGCAAATCATGTTTGATAAAGCATTGCGTTGTCTAATTGGTTACTGGATAGCGGCAAATTAGCTGAGTAAAATAAACTGCTTGGAAAAAGACAGGTAATTATTAACGATTACTTAGCCAATCAGAAACGAGCATTCACATCAGCTAATCGTATTTACGTATGATATTTTAATGTAGTAACTCGTCACAAGGCGTGCACTTGTAGCAGAGAAAGAAATACGCCGTGGGCTAGCCCAAGGCGTAATTCCGCGCTAGACTAGTCCAATGCTGGATTGGGTTATCCCAATGTGGAATTTCACTGAATTACGACTAAGGTTACGAATATATTCTATAAGCAACTTTAACTTAGCAAAAACTGTGTATATTACGCAATGTAGCCGGATGTTTATTTCAGGTAAAAACGATTGGGTAATAGAAATACCGGAAATTCTGTTTATTTTACTGCTTAGTTCCAGAACAACTCATAAACCAGTCAATTTTTGAGTAATTTGAATTTGAAAAGAAAACGACGAATTTCATTGAAAATTTTAGCAAATTTTTAAGGAAATCCCAAATGGAAGATCCAAAATCTTTAAAGGAAGGATACGAACTAATGATACAGAAAATGAGGATACACTAGAAGATAAGCTTTATAATATTTAAATTACAGGAGGGAAACGTATATCGCCCCCATATCCTCCCATAGGTATGCCCTTCAAGCATCCGTTATTTTTCTTGAAAACTTTAGAAAAAAGCCCAGTGAATATTTTTGCATTCGTCAGTTGTATTTTGAAGGAAAAAGAAATTATTTTTAAACTTTTATACTTCAATATCCGTTTTTCGTTTTCGTCATTTTGATCGATATTGGTATCCGTTTATTATTACGATCCGTTTCCACCTTGCAATACAATACACTTACCAATCAACCGGTACTGATTCATACATTCGACAGTGACACTTTCACCGACCGGATACTCAAACAGCTTAGGGTCGACAGATTTTGCGTAGCTAACGTGAAGCTTAAAACAACGATCTGGCCCGATCGCTTCGCGTTTATGGTGAACCTTGGTCCAATAATGCCAGTACGCTTCGTTGAACGGTGCCGGAGTATCGCGCAGTGGCTGCCAACGCCGTGATTTTTCAGCGTTCATTACATCTGAAGCTGGAAAAAATCGTATATTTCGTTTCAGTTCAACTGGTGATTTATCAAATTCTGCCGAATTTGCTTCAGGTTGAAATTGTGATGATGTCAACGAAACGCGAGTACGTTCGCCTCGTTTCAACTTTGCTTTATTTCGATATTCGTGGATTGGAGGTGTCGGGATTCGAACGGCAGGCATTAAGACTTGCAATCGCCGGCCAATGCTTAAATGTTTGACGGGTTGAGCTCTGCCCTCGCGTTTAGCGGCAGACATTTTCGACAACTCGCGTTTCGACGCTGCTTTGCTTCGAAACGGAGGTCCGAAAACTAAATTTGGATGCTTTTGTTTGAGAGTTTTTAAGCGTTCGGTAAACTGAATGGTATCATTGAGCACAGGTTGCTTAAATGTAACCTGGGGCTTCTGTACCGCTTGAGCCCGGGCGTTCAGAATAAATCCTTGCTGCCGACCCCGTAGAAATTCATCTATTGAAAAATCTTGGGACGCTGGAATACTGTAATCGTAGTCTAAACTGCTTGTATCGTCGCTGGGACCTTGGAATTCGTACGCGTAGTTGTCGTAATTGTCATATTCGGATATAATTCGTCCGCCTCCGGCTGGTGTTTGGTTTAAGTCTAAAAATGGATCGAAATCGCCAAACTCATTTTGATCTGTTATTATTTGTTGTTGTTGTTGTTGTTGCAGTTGCAGTTGTAGTTGTCGTTGTTGCTGTTGCTGCTGTTGTTGTTGCTGTTGTTGTTGTTGTTGTTGTTGTTGTTGTTGTTGTTGTTGTTGTTGCTGTTGTTGTTGTTGTTGTTGTTGTTGTTGTTGTTGTTGTTGTTGTTGTTGTTGTTGTTGCTGCTGCTGCTGCTGTTGCTGTTGTTGTTGCAGTTGCAGTCGCTGCAATCGCTGTTGACGTTGTTGTTGCAACAGCAGCTGCTGTTGCGATTGTTGTTGTTGTTTTTGTTGCTGCTGCAATTGTTGCTGTTGTTGTTGGAGTTGTAGCTGTCGCAGTTGTTGTTGTTGTTGTTGTTGTTGTTGTTGTTGTTGTTGTTGTTGTTGTTGTTGTTGTTGTTGTTGTTGTTGTTGTTGTTGTTGTTGTTGTTGTATTTGTTGTTGCTGCTGCTGTTGTTGTTGCAACTGTGTTTGACGTTGAAGTTGCTGCAAAAATGCAGAATTGATTTCGTCAATTGGTTGCTGCTGTTGCTGTTGTTGTTGTTGTTGCAGGAGTTGTTGATTTGCTGTATTTTGGTTAAATACAAATGTGTTAGGCAATGTTGCCGTTGGCGACACAGGTAAACTAAACTGTTGAAGTTGAGACAACTGTGTTGACCCATGATCGAGTTGCCCAGATGTGACTAACGGACTTTGAGATTGTGCCCCAAAACTTGCCGCAGACGCTGAACCCGTCCCGAAATTAAGACCCCCGCCACCGACGCCGTTGCGCACAGACGCGGTCCCAAAATTGGCATTAAACGGCGGATTTTGATCCAAATTCGAGTTCAATAATCCCGTAGATCCGCCGATCAGCTGAGACGTTTGACTGTCGCTTTGTCCACCGCTGCCTCGCGGAACGAATATCCCAGCAGTGGGATTAATAAAATCCGTTGAACTCAAAGATGATACGGGAGTGGAAAAAAGGTTCGAACCTAAACCTGAACTGTCTATTGGTAAATTTTGCGTCGAAATCGACTGTTGCAATCCTGTCCCAGCGGCTACAAAATTTTGACTTCCAAAATCAATAAAATTTTCGGTCCCTGACGCACGCGTCGCCGGGGGGCCCGTAGCATCGCCCAGCAATTGTCGTCTGGTCGTCCCTCTGGTTATCGTTTGAGAATTTGCTATCGGACTGGCCAGCTGGGTAGCGATTACTGTATCGCCTCCCCGCTTGACTGTACGATGACTAAAATGCCCCCCGTGAAAATGACTCTGACTACCGTAACCGTGAGACTGATAGCCATGATTCGGTTTATAAGGTCCTCTCACTCCGTAACCATGTTTCTGGTACCCCCCATGATGTCCATAATTATTATGTTTTTTGCCATATCCGTGATGATGTCCTTTATTGTAGCCACCCTTAGGTTTTCCGTAACCTCCCCTGTGATGTCCTGACTTCCCATACGCTGGGTACGGGGCTACTGTATAACTTTGTTTACCGTAACCCCCGTGATGAGTGCTTTTGGTCGCGTATCCTCCATGTGTATTGTATTTACTATGGGTAGCGTAGCCTGGTTTATGCCCGCCGTATCCGCCATGCTTGCCGTGCGTTGCGTATCCCTTGCCGTGTTTTCCATGTCCAGAATAACCGGAATTATATTTCGGGTATACGGTATATTTCTGATAGTGAGTACTGTAACCGCTGGTTGAAATAGCGGTTGCTAAAAATGCAAACCAAAAATAAAATTGTAAAGTTAAAAATGTTATAACGCGTATACACAGTACAAATTCTCGTCAAGACATGACAGCACCCTCGGCGGGCCCGTAGCCAAGGCAAGGTCAGGGCCCCCTTGGAAAATTTTGGCCCCCCCTAGAAAATTTTCATCCTTGCTTGTAAGTCATTGAAAACCTTTAAATGCCCCTAGCAAGGTGAACTGGCTACGGGCCTGATCCTTGGACTCAAGCGTCAAGCTCCTATAGGTGAGTGGTGATGGTAACTGTTTCTTACCAACCCGATCCGTGTTCGATTACAAACTTGAGCCTGTGTAAACAGGGGCGGAACGTATTTCTGTGGGACTGAAATTGAGTAAACTTATGCTTTAGACTAATTTTTTCCATTGACTTATGCTTAGGTATAAGCTCATTCTTACGCTTAGGCTTAGGAATATGCTTATACTACTGTTACGGCCCTGTTGTACACATTGGCCCAAACTGATAAACGAGATTTCGATTGGAAGGTATAAATTCGTTGGGGATAATGCCAAGGACAGTGCTGTAATTTCGGCCTGCGGTATTTCACTACAACCACAGAAAACTAAAATTTTTCCTACCAGTAGAAATAAAACGAAATAATTCGCTCGTCTACACTTTAGGCCACTCTGAACGCCAAGTTGTTTGTGACCATTTCCTGTTGCGCCACACTAAACTTCCAGTGAGTTGATTGATTAATCACAATTCAGCTAGCGATTCAGTTAATTCTGAGTTAATATCAGTAAACATTAACTCACTCTGAGTTGAGCTGACTCTCACTCTAAATTCAGTTGACTCTCACTCTGAGTTGATTGTCACTCTGAATCGAGTTGATTCTCGCTCTCAGTTGAGCTGAATCTGCGTAAGTTGATTAATTAACCCGAGTTGAGTTGAACTTGCGTAAGTTGATTAATTAACTCAGAATGAATTGATGACTCAACGCAAAATTCTAAATTCTTATAGTCCTAACTCAAACTGAGTGGATTCAACTGATTCTGAGTTAAAATCAACTCACTGAATTTTACAGTGTAGCGGCTCGACCTGCGATCGCTTCGGAAACTTTCCGATTGTAATAATTGCAAAAAATCTTTATTTTTCTCTATCTCTTACCTGGTAAGAAAGCGAATAATAAGGCTGTTTGAATCAGAAGCATTATCCATTAGCATTACACATATTAATAATGTACGTATTAAACTTCGTATCGTCAAATAATTTCTATTATTTCTGCAATGAAAAAAGTAAAAGCGCTGTTTGCAATAATTTGGTCAACGATGTCATACCAATTTTGCGACAGATGCGTTCGTTTTACAAGGATTAACCCTTTCTCATGTGAATATTTTCAATTTCATATGAGATGTAATTTCAAGGTGAGATTCGATCCCCAGTCGCTCGGCTGGGAGGCGTTTACGCTGATCACTCAGCTATAGAAGCTTGACACGTCGAGCCCAAGAGGGTTCTCACATTTTGTAGAGATTTTGCACTGCATATATATGTTAGAATTGTTAAATACTGCTCGCAGTGTCTGTGTTGCTCATATATTACTTGTGTTTAGTTGCTCATAGTATGCTTTATGAGCTAAAGGGTTAATGTTAACCTTTATAAACTTACACTGTAGTGAATTGATTTTAAGAACGAACTGAATAGCTGAGTCTTAATGACGTCAATCAGAACTCTCAGTTGTCAATTAATTGCACTTATTCTGAGTTCATTGTTAACTCACCCGAAATTAAATCAGCTCAGAGTGAGTTAATGTTTACTGTGATTAGCTCAGAAATAAGCAGTAATGACTAATTCGTTCTCTGAGTTGATCAATCAACTAACTGGAATTTACAGTGTAATGTTTTGCGACTGTGCTGGATTTTCAAATGTGTGCAAGCAAATGTCATCAGTTGGTAAAAGATTTTGTAACTGAAACACCATGTTTCCGAAAAGCCTATTTCGGAAAGAGTCAATTTGAATCGCCATTTTTTACAATGTAGGGTTAAACACTCTTGACCTAAAATCCTGGTCTACCCTCGTGCTTGTATTGAGTATAATGTAATACTAGTAATCCGTATTTGCACACATGTGCAACTCTTTTTATACTGGGTTTTGTCCTATGTTCAAGAGTATATGTTTTTAAGCAGGTTTTGTCTAAGCTTTGAAGCTGAACTGACAACTCAAACAACCATATAATCATTTTAATTTATACTGGGTTATAGGTTCTGGACTGCATGCATTCCTAATAAAGGAAAGACTGAACCCGGGATTCACTCTGTAGCGGAAAACACACTTCACAACTTGAAAATAGCTAAAGACAACATATAAATATCGTATCAATGTCTAATAGAACAAAACACGGAACATCTAACCAATATTGTTTACTAAGAATATCGAACGCACAGTTTTATGTCTATGCAAACATCTATTAATTTGCATATTGTGACATTGCTGGAACACTGCCCAAAATACGTATGTGAGGCGTTCCCAGCTTTAATATATACATTAGAAGAATAGTATACCTCCAAGTAATAACTAGGTTATCGCGTTTGAAATTGCAGATCAAACTGCAACTTTAAATTTAAAGTAATACATCATAATCCATAACCTTGGCTGATAGAAAATTACTACTATTTTCATACTAAATTGCCAAAATTTGAAACAAAAATTTATAAAACATCACATCGCAGGACAAACACACAACACCGATCACCCAATTTCTGTGGTGGATCTAAAAAAACATCTGACGGGGCTCACGAGAAACACAATTATGATGGTAAAACAAGCGTCGTTGGGAGCGAAACGAACGAGAAACCAGACGCAATTTTAGACCAGGATCATAATACCGTATTTTGGTTTTGATCCCTGTTGTGGGGGGGCATGGCGTCAGCGACCCCCTGTTGAACTTTTAAAAATCCGCGAAAGGATTACATCCTTAAAAAACACGATGATAAGAACAGACGTGGATTTCAGTTTGAAATTCTAGTAATTTTACCGTATTTTTCAACCCGGACACATTAAATAAAAACTACGCGAAAGTTTTCGATGCAAATTTGTTGTTTTTGAGCCAAACAAAGTTGCCTCTGCGGTAAAATGTACAAAGAAACGCCCCAAACTGACAATATTTTTTAATAATTTGATAACTTCAATGAGAGAAGTAAAAACATAATTTAATTTAGGGGCAGGCGTCGACCCACGAAAAAGTTTTTATCCCGCAATCCCAACAAGGAGCCAGAGTAAAGATCAGGGGTGGAACGTTTTTGTGTGGAACTAGAAAAGAGTAAGCTTAAACCTTTAGACTAATTTTTTTGCTTGGCTTAAGCATAAGCTTAGGCGTAGGCTTAGGCTTAGGAATATGCGCATTCTTACACTTAGGCTTAGGCTTAAGAATATACTCATTCTTACGCTTAGGCTTAGGCTTAGGCTGAGGAATATGTTCATTGTTACGCTTAGGCTTAGGCTTGGGCTTAGGAATATGAGTATTCTAACGCCTAGGCTGAGGCTTAGAAATATGCTTATAATATTGTTCCGCGCAGTGGCGGATCCAGGATCTCAAAAGGGGGGGCAAAATTTCGCAGGTAATAAACTTACTTTTGACCCACACACAAACCACAAACTATTGTCACAAAATTGCTATGTATATAAATTTTGTCGAGATGCTGTTGGGGGTGCCCACAACCGGGGTGGCCCCCCATGGATCCGCCATTGGTTCCGCGTCTGTTCCCTACATTGGCCCATCAAGGTTTACCGTAAAGCATGTGAAACGGCCTTTGTTCACGTATCCACGTTTTGTGGCCGTTCCTGATGATAGCAGCATGTGCTTATCATTGTACCATTGAATTACGGTAAGCTTTGACATTATAAACCGAGTATAATAATAATTTATCTTCAGAAGCAAAGCATAACCGCAACTGAAACGGAAAATAGTATTACAAAAACAGCCATTAATGAGTTGGATTGAAGTTTAAATCAAAATAAACCGCTCGTTTCATTTTAAATTTTGCAAATGCATAAAATTGCAGTTGCAATTATCTCATGGCTTTGTAGCACCAAGAGTCGATAATGCATACTTCAACAAGAGTATACAACTGCCTACAATCTGTGTAGAAAAGAATGTACCCGGCACGCGTTGCGTTGTTGCCTTACCACCGCCCCTTTATTTAGAGGGGGGTAGAACCTTTGCGAACCATGACACTTTATGTATCCGGCAACAAAGATTGTTGAGCTTATAGTTTAATTTAGGGGTATTGCATGTGACAGCGACCCCCGCTCTAAACAAGGGTGGGATCGGCCGAAAACACAACGCCCGGTGGTACATTTTGTACCATACGGAACGCAAAGATTTGCACACTCTTGTATCATGCATTCTTGGTAGCATCAAGATAGCATGAGGACTCTATTAACAAGAGGGTCCATGTACAGATTAGCGGCAGAACATTTTTCCGTGAGACTAGAATAAAGTGAAACTTAAGCGTTAGACTAACTTTTTAGCTTGGCTTAGGCTTAACTTTAGGTTATTAGGTGTTGGCATAAGCACATTCTTACGTTTACATTTAGGCTTACGAATTATGCTTATACTACTGTTCCTTCCCTGTTCTTTACATTGGCCATTAAAAGTGTGCAAATTTTGAGCTCTCGCGTTCTACAAAATGTACCAGCACACGTTGCATTTTTCCCGACTCCCCTCAATTTGGAGAAGGGATACGTTGATTGCACCGTTGAAGATTAAAGATTTTATAACAAGAGTAACCAAAATGTTTGAATTTATATTGAACAGGCGTAAGTTCAACAAACCCGCAATATTTACTCCCTAAATAAAAGGGGGGTAGGCCCAAAACGCAACGAGCGCTTAATACAGTTTTGAACATAGGCTGAGTGTAAAAGGTCAAGAATATAAATGCTATCGGAATATCCCATAGGCCGCAATGACATGATTAATATTCGAGGACCTAAAATGTGGGTGTCTGCTTTTTATTTATGTGCCTAAAATACCTTTAAAGGTTCATGAAAAGTGTTAGGTTTACCATGACACTTGGCACGCATAATTTTGTGCCAAGTGTTTAGCGTAGCCCTGAACCAGATTTGGTTCCACTTACACCTAAATTAGCGTGAATGGCGCATTTCGGACCTTATTTAACTGGTTAAATTCGCGTAAACTTCACCGATGATTGCTCTATTTTAGTTGACACTTAAAAAGAGTGTTTTAGGTTTAAATGTCAATAATCGACCAAGTATCACAATTGTGGGCAGTTGCAGAAAAACAACTTAAGCTTGAAAACAAATTTTTGCAAAATTTCTAGAAAGTTGAAAGTTTTAACATTTTGCAGCGTTTTTATACAGATTTGTCACATTTTGGCCAAATCAAAGAACACGTGCGGAACTGCATAATAAGCATGTTCCTAAACCTAAGCCTTAGCCTAAGCCTAAGCGTAAGAACGAGCATATTCCTAAGCCTATGCCTAAGCGTAAGAATGAACATATTGTTAAGCCTAAGCCTAAGCCAAGCCAAAAAATAGTCTTAAGCTTAAGCTTACTCTATTACAGTCCCACAGAACAACGTTCCGACCCTGATCTTTACATGAGCCCACATTTTCATCGATTTTGTTTTCATTGCGTCCGATATACAAAAAGTGAAATGTTTTCACCAAAATATAACTAAAATATTTTATTTCACATTTCAAGTGAACGTCAAAAATATACATTCAATAAAACGATTTCTACGCAAAAATAGAAAAAAAATGATTTATTTATCTCTCAAGATTCCCGTAATATATTTTGTCTTTTTTTCATTCATTTTTTTCAATCAAACGCAACGGATATTCAAAAAACACTTAAATTCACAGCAAAAAAAAGAGTATCTTTTTTCGCGTTATTTTTGGGAAATTTTTTAGGAAATATTCGAGTTTTATGGATACTTGTAATGTCAAGGTCAAAAAAGACAAAATATTTCCTGTTATAATTGTTTATT
The DNA here is from genome assembly GCA_030248215.1 of Enoplolaimus lenunculus. Classification (NCBI taxonomy): domain Eukaryota; kingdom Metazoa; phylum Nematoda; class Enoplea; order Enoplida; family Thoracostomopsidae; genus Enoplolaimus; species Enoplolaimus lenunculus. Next base: position 67,220 of record JASANG010001373.1, read on the forward strand.
TACATGAAATGTTCTGTAACGAGTATGATTTCAGGAGGTGTTTAGGTACACTGGCAGACGCATAGCTGAGTGCGGTTATTACAGTGGCGTACCGAGAAACTTTGATTATCCGCAACCTGTCAGGCCCGTGCCTTTGCATTTATAAGGTTAATCCGGCTCCGCCAGTTGGTTCTGAGACCGATTTCAGAGGTCGATGTCATTAAAACTTAGCAGTTTGTGTACCTGGACCAGGTCGAATTGTTTGCTACGAGAACACGAATTCAAAAAAAATATCGCGAGCGAAGCGAGCAAGAAGCAAGACACTATTGTTTTTTACTCGAGTACAGAACTTCAGTTTTAAGTCTTAGTAGGAAAACTATGACATAATATAAAAAAATTTCATAGATAATAGGAGTTGGAACAGGCTGAGCGAACGCTCGAAGATAGAATTTAAACCGAAGTAGTTATAGTTTTTTTAATTTAGTTTTGATCTGGTCAGGTAACGGATTTTGACTTTGATGTCTACAGCGCCGCAGGCAAATTTTTTCGAACATTGATTAGTGTAAAACATCACAAGCGAAGCGAGCGAAAAACAATACGTAATTTTTGTATCTAATGTAAGTTGTGAAATTGTTCAAGAAGGCTAAAGCCATGTGTCCCTTTCAGGTAAATCGGACCACGCCCATATACACAGGGAATTGATACGGGCACTCTTGAAGGATTATTTTTGGCTCGAAAATCGCTGGCAAAAACCTTTACTTCAAAATTTAATACACTTCTGATGTGAAATGCTGGCTATGAGAAAGTCAATTTATTCTTATGAAACTGGTGTATGTATGTAACAGGCCAATCTGCTGCTGAAGCCAATTACCAATTGGCCAAGGGCAATCTGCTATTTGAAGCAAATACCAGTTTGACCCTAACCAAGTGGTGATTGTGAAATGTCGCAAAGCAACAGTGATGTAAAGACCAACGCTGATTGGTTAACGGTATTGCGTCTGTACAAATAATCAAATCTGTTTGGTGTATAAGATAAATAACAGTTTGATCCAGAAAACTGCTATTACATAAAATAGCAGATTGACCAAAGTCAATTAGTAATTGGCCTGAATAGCAAATTGGAGCTTACGATATATAATAGAGCAATAATGCTACTATTTTAGCATATAATTTGTTTATTTCAGGCAGTGTTTGACCGATACGCAACACTCGAATGTTCTGTATTTGGTCGATTGACACCGATGGGTTTCAAAAATGTTTGCCGATCTGTGTGATTTCGTTTTGAACAAATATTCGGCGTTGGGGAAGCCAAGCCCAGCTGTCCAGCAATAATCATTGGTACTTTGTTAGTATATAACGTAATGTTGGTTTACTATTCTTTGCAGTCGAAATTTTTAACCACTTCTCACATGAATATTTTCTATTTCATTATGGGCCAATGTAAAGAACATGGGCGGAATAGTATTATAAGCATATACCTAAGCCTAAGCCTAAGCACACAAAAGAGCATATTCATAAGCGTACGCCTAAGTCTAAGCCTAAGCCTAAGCGTAAGAATGAGCATATTCTTAATCCCAAGCCTAAACCTAAGCCAAGCAAGAAAATTACTCTAAACCGTAAGCTTACTCTATTGCAGTCCCACAGAAAAACGTTCCGACTCTGATCTTTACATGGACACTCGTATGCAAGTTGTTTCATCATAATTTGAAATGCGTAAAACGATTTCAACATCAGCTGTCTTAATATTCATTCACAACCAACCCGAGCGACGGCAAAATATTTTTAACTTCTGATCCACATTTTGTTCCGGTATATTTTTTGTCTTAAACCCAGTATGATTTCTGGTTCAAACTCGTTAACCGCTACAGGGTTCCATCTCGGCGACCGCTTCGTCGAGACAATTGCGGGTAATTGAAAATTGACAATATTTCAATCCGATCAAATACGACTTTTAATCCGTGCCCTTAAAAAAGACATAAATGGTAACTGAAAATATAGAACCTAAATGTATATGGTTATGAGATTACTGTATAGTTGGGTCTGTCTGCTGGTTACCAGTTGCTAAGCAATATTTTTAGTACAATTTAGCTTGAGTTGTTGGTGTTTGCAAAACAAATATATATTGTCGCTAGAACGATATTAAAGCTACTGTAAAGGTTCTAAGCTTGTTTACTTAAAATGTTTTATAATAATTACAGCGGTGATTGCTAAAAGTTCCAACGTCAAAGCGCACTGTAGTGACCCGAATAAGAGTGGGGGGAGACTGATATTTATTTGGTCTCTCCAGAGGGAACACCTGTATCAAAAGCTTAAGCGATAATGCAAGGTTATACTTAAGAATGTAACTTCAAAACTTAAGTACGCTTTAAAGTTTCGAACTCAAATTATTTGGTCCTGGATTCATTTATGCGCTACAATTAGGGTCAATTGACATTTATGGACTCCAATTAGGGTTTAGGTACTCTATCCGCTACGGACTCTTATTAGGGATACGAACACCTATTGATTGGGACCCAAAATGGGGACTCTCTCTTATTACCCCATCTTATTCGGGTCACTACAGTAGCCTGACCCTAAGCGTAAACCTTAGGTCTGTCGACTGACGAACGAGATTAGCAGCACTTGAAATTTGATACTGGTTTTTGCATTGTGTTGAATATTTCAATTTGGACCGACTTTGCCCGACTTCTTTAAAATATCGCTGATTGGTTAATTGAAAACTGCTAAGCTGAAACGTTTGGAAGAAAAGTTTCTAGTTGAAAATTTTGGAAATGAAACAACTTTTCGGTCTGTCTCATAAGCAGATGTCAACCTCAGATCCAACCGCTGAACTGACACTGGATACATTTGTTGATGAATCTTGAAATTTTAACACTCTCAAGTACGGATTGCACTAAATTTTTTGACGTGCGGCGTCGTCCGTCATCCGTACGGCACCGTCCATCACCGTACGACACCGTCAATCACCGTACGACGCCGTCCGTCACCGTACGACGCCGTCCGTCACCGTACGACGCCGTCCGTCACCGTACGACGCCGTCCGTCACCGTACGACGCCGTCCGTCACCGTACGACGCCGTCCATCACCGTACGGCTCCGTCCGTCACCGTACGACGCCGTCCGTCACCGTACGACGCCGTCCGTCACCGTACGACGCCGTCCGTCACCGTACGACGCCGTCCGTCACAGTACGACGCCGTCCATCACCGTACGGCTCCGTCCGTCACCGTACGACGCCGTCCGTCACCGTACGACGCCGTCCGTCACCGTACGACGCCGTCCGTCACCGTACGACGCCGTCCATCACCGTACGGCTCCTTCCGTCACCGTACGACGCCGTCCGTCACCGTACGACGCCGTCCGTCACCGTACGACGCCGTCCGTCACCGTACGACACCGTCAATCACCGTACGACGCCGTCCGTCACCGTACGACGCCGTCCGTCACCGTACGACGCCGTCCGTCACCGTACGACGCCGTCCGTCACCGTACGACGCCGCCCGTCATCGTTCAGTATCGTACGCAAATAACTCACGTACGATAACATATGGTGACGGAAGAGCGTCGGACGGCGCCGGACGTCAAGTGTTCCACAAGCCTAAGTGGAAACTGTCGTTTAAAAATTTGTCCAACATATAGAACAGGGTCGTAACAGTAGCATAAGGTGACGGACGGCACCGGACGCCAAGTATAGCGCAACCCGTAAAGTTGGTATTTTCAGACATTAATAGCCCTAAAAACTCACAATGTTGTGTCTGAAACGAGCAAAACATAAATTTCTTATTCTAATACATTCAACAACTAAATTATGTGATTTTAACGTGTATAAGAACCACTTCTCGGTTGAATATTTTCTGTTTCAGACCTACTTTTGTGGTAGGATTCGAATCTCGGAGACTGGAGTTGAAAGCGTTAGCATCCCCAGTGAGCTATAGGATCCTGACGCTCGAGTCCAAACGGCACTGTCATGTCTTATGTTAATTTAAGAGTGTGTGCACTCGTAGCGTAACGGTTTACGCAGAGCGTATTTCACTATACACATTTTGGACTGAGTTACTCAGGGCCAACTCTATGTGATAATAGGTTAGGAGTGTTATAAACCTAATGGCCTATGTTACTTTAAGGGGCGTCCAGGTTACTGGTGGGTGTATAAAAGAGTAAGTTTAGATCCTAGATTACATTTTTTGCTTAGGCTTAGGCTTAGGCTTAGGAACACATTTTTGTAACGCTTAGGCTGACGTTTAGGAGTACGCTTAATCTACTGTTACGTCCCTTAAAGTAACATTGTCAAACGAATCATATTTTAATGGTAATTCAGGCTGGGCACAGGTTTCCCGCAACCTTTACGTTTACGTGTTGGACGTATCTTAGGTGGTAAAATTAAAGCATTTGGTAGCATTTCGGCTGTTTAATTTGCCGTCCGCGTGCCACACGAATCTTAGCATATATGAACTAAGAGTTGTATGGCTTAAGAATAAGCAAAATTACTTTCTGAAAACTTAAATTATAGCTTAACTAAACTTGAATATTAGTTTAAGTAAACTTAAATATCTGGCCGAACTATAACTAAACTGGAATTGTAAGCTTATCTTAAGCGATCGTGTTTTTTAGTATAACCAGGGTTTACATTTAAACTCTTTTTTGGTTTAAGAAACCATTGCAGCAAAAAATTACGTGTATCTTCACCGCAAAAAATGGTGAGTCAAATTGACTTCCTCGGAAATAGGCTCTAAGGATCTATGCAAACTGAGTCAACTTCGACTCCGCCAGAGTCAAATTCGACTCAGTGTGTGTAGTCCCGTAGAAGCTATTTCGTAAGGTGTCAACTTGACTAACCATTTTTTGCAGTGTAAGAATTTACTAAATGTAATAGCTTAAACTAACAAATTTGTAATATCTTAAATGAATTTAAGCGTAAATCTTCCACTTTAGTTAATCTAGAAAGTTAGTTGAATGCTGCCAGATATACTTAAGCTTTAATGAAGTTTTAGCTTAAAGCTTTTACAAAATAATAATAAAAAAGTCTGCGAATCAAGACATATATGTCTCAAGAGTCTTCAGACATTTTATTGTTTAATAAAATTAGTTCAATAATGTTCTGGTGCTGTCTCAAATATTATTCTTTAGCCGTATCGTATAAAATATAATACGCAATATTCCATATATGTTATATAAAGACAAATATTAATCAAAATTGTCCAAACACCGAATGGAATAATGAAATTAAATGTTGGTATATTTGTTAATGTCGAACGCTAGAATGTTTGTGTTTCCAGCAAGAGCTACGATCCAATCACAGGGAAATGTCAATTCTCGAGCTCATAACTCAACTGATGGAAGAATCGTTCACAGGTCAACGAACGAAACAACTCCACCCAATTGTAATAATGGAGCAACTGAGAATAATGTCGTTAACGAAAGTTGTCGCTACGGCGATAACATAAATATGGATTGCGAACAGATCGAGTGTGACCGATTCAGTGGCGATAACAACAACAGCAACAACAACGACGTAAACAGTAAGAACAACGACAACAACGCGATATTTAATAATAATAATAATAATAATAATAATAATAATAGTAATAATAGTAAAATTGATAAGAACAATTTCAACGAAAGTAGTAGTAGCAGCAGCAACAAAAACAACAGCAACAGCAACCACAACGACGACGACGACAGCAACAGCAACAGCAACAACAACAACAACAACAACAACAACAACAACAACAACAACAACAACAACAACAACAACAACAACAATAGTAATAATAGTAATAATAATAATATTAATAATAAGAGTAATAATGATACTAACAACAACTATAGCAACAACAACAACAACAACAACAACCACAACAACAACAACAACAGCTATAACATAAATACAAATAATAATAATAATAATAATAATAACAATAATAATAATAATTCAAATAATAATACAAATAATAATAATAATCATAATAATAATAATAATACAAATAATAGTATAATCTACGACTTCGACAGTGGCCACTTACACGAACCTCCATCGCGTGAAATCTTAGACGAGCTTAAATGTGTGATTTGTTTTGATTGGGCAACGAACGCAGTCGAAACCGTCTGTTGCAGTCAAATTATGTGTCGCTCGTGTTGCGTTATGATTGCAACCAGTTGCGCAATGTGTCGATCGAAGCCAATGAAAGCTGTCGACAGTCGAGTTGTCCAGCGACTGATTGGAAAACTTCAATTTCGATGTCCGAATCAAGGTTGCCCGGTTGCTGTTCCACGATCGAATTTAGACACTCACAAACGTCTGTGTATGCATCGTGAGTTTCGATGCCCAGTAGGCACACACGGCGATAAAGTAGACACACACGGCGATAAACCTGACACTCACGAAAGTTTAGACACTCACGAGGCGATGGGCACACATAGCAACGAGTGTGACCGATTTAGAGGCAAAATGGACGCATTTTTGACACATTTGGTTGAAAAACATCGATTGGAACTGGCACAAAACGCTGCAGCTTTGTTTGTGAGACCCAAACGGCAGGGTAGAGTTGCTGGGGTCACGCCTTCGACTTCGCCAGGGGTGGTTAATAGCGGTATAGGGGAGCATGAAATTCACGGGACAGTTCCAGTAGTTCACCCACCGCCGATAAATCAATACGAAAGCGTCGATATGAATAATATTCCGTTTTGTGGTGTGTTGATTTTGTTTACAGGGCTGGTTGCAGTTGTTGCGGCTGTTTTTGCGTATTATGGATGTGAGGTGATGGGGTTGTGTTAAACCTTTCGGCCAATGGAAAGAACAGGGGCGGAACAGTAAAGTAAGCATATTCCTAAGCCTAAGCCTAAGCGTAATAATAGGCCTATACCTAGGACTAAACCTAGCCTAAACCTAAGCCACGCAAAAATTTGTCTAACGCTTAAGCTTACTCTTTTCTAGTCCCGTAGAAAAACGTTCCGCCAATGATCTTTACATGAGCCAACCTTTCTATAGAACATACCGTCTAGCTTGAGGCTGACGATGAGCAAGGGCGTAGTCATAAACGGGGTTCAGCTATCAACCCTTCCTATGGGGGGGGGGTTCTACAGAAATTTTTGAGATAACACGGTTTCAGTTTTCAACACAAGATAACCCTTTTTCGAAACCTTTATACAAAGTAACCCCTTTTTCAAAAACGTTGATTACGCCCATGATTGGGTGATCAAAAAATTATTTTGTGACATTTCATATTCTAATCGTACATTTTCACTAAAGTGTGCTTAATGCATGATTTTGATTTATGTTCTGTGTTATAGAAGACTGTCAAAAAACGCTTAAACCAGAGCTTAAACTTAAGCCTAAGCCACAGTCTAAAAATAAGCGTAATCTTGATTGTAAGCCTAACCGCTAAAATAATCCCTCTCAGTGTATCAGCGTCTTCGTGTGAACCTGCTTCCAAGCAAGCAGACTCCTATAATTAACAATAAACCATGATTACTAATTATAATCAAAAAATATGCGTTCACTGAGAGTTGGATGTACACGCAAAAAATAATCTTGATACTTAACGAAACAAAATGTTTCTGAATTTCTGACATTACTAGTTTTAAATTTCAGAGATTAATAGTTTTGAATTTTAGAGATTAATAGTTTTGAATTTCAGGTATTAACAATTTTGAATTTTAGACATTAATAGTTTTGAATTTTAGAGATTAATAGTTTTGAATTTCAGGTATTAACAATTTTGAATTTTAGACATTAATAGTTTTGAATTTTAGAGATTAATAGTTTTGAATTTCAGGTATTAACAATTTTGAATTTTAGACATTAATAGTTTTGAATTTTACACATTAATTGTTTTGAAATTCAGTGATTTAATAATGTTAAAGTTCGGAGATTAATTGTTCTGAATTTCAGACACTAATTTTTTTGAATTTCACACATTAATTGTTTTGAATTTCAGACGTTAATAGTTTTGAAATTCACAGATTTAATAATGTTAAATTTCATAGATTAATTGTTTTGAATTTCAGACATTAATAGTTTTGAAATTCACAGATTTAATAATGTTAAATTTCAGAGATTAATTGTTTTGAATTTCAGACATTAATAGTTTTGAAATTCACAGATTTAATAATGTTAAATTTGAGAGATTAATTGTTTTGAATTTCAGACATTAATAGTTTTGAAATTCACAGATTTAATAATGTTAAATTTGAGAGATTAATTGTTTTGAATTTCAGACATTAATTGTTTTGAACTTCAGACATTAATAATTTTTAATTTCACACATCAATAGTAGGAAATTTGCAACATCAACAATTTGTATTTTCAGACATTAATAGTTTTGAATTTTAGACATTAATACTTAGAATTGCCGATATCAATAGTCTCAACAACAGAATTTCGCTTGCATACCATTTTAGCAACCAACAAACCGATAATTTCCTTCATAATTTTAAGCTGACAATAAATTCAAGTTGCCCAGATTCAATTCAATTCAATTGCCTTTCGTTCAAAATGGACAGTTCAATGAATGATAGTTGACTTTTAATATTTTGAACATTTTTGTTCCACAACATGGCCAGAGCCCGAATTGTGATTTATGGTGAAATTATTGGCTAAATTTTATTAACAGAAATATTTTCAAAGTGATTGGGGGGACGACTATGAACGAATTTACTCTCCCCCCCGACACGTTTCTGAGTCTTACGTGCTAAATGTCGCTGTTTGTTAGTTGTTACGTGTCAAGTTTTTTAAATTCTGCCAAAAATATTTAAATGGATCAAAACAACAGAACGGCGTAATTACTGTGCAATTTTGCAATTACTTTAAATTATTATTATTATTATTATTATTATTATTATTTTACTACAATTATTTTTGGTAAATTTGACATTTACACTGTCTTGTCGCAAATTTCATTTATAGAAATGACAAAATGTTCAAAAAAACTTGAAAAAATATTGCTTTTGAGAAAATTAGCACATTTCAAAATAAAGGCGATTGACATCAAACCAGGATAGAATACCCAGTTTTCTCGCTTGAGTCTCTGGAAGGGCTAGAAATCCGATGGGCCAATGTATAGAACAGGGGTGGTACAGTATTATAAGCATATTCCTAAGCCTAAACCTAAACCTAAGCGAAACATTGAGCATAAGGGTAAGCCTAAGCCTAAGCAAAGCAACAAAAATTAGTCCAAAGCTTAAGCTTACTCTATTGCAGTCCCACAGAAAAACGTTCCGCCCATTATCTTTACATGGACCAACCGATGACAAAGGCATTTTTAAATTCCACACAGCGGACGGTAGGAATTTATTTGAAATTATGCATTTTTTTCTTGTTTTCTCTCGTTTTTATTTATTAAAAAATACCCTCAAAAGCTGAAAATTTAATAAATTAGGAATTCATTTGTTTCAGCGGTGTATTGCTATATTCCATAAACGTAAAGCCAATATGCAGTATAGAATAATTAGGTGGTATCCACGCAATGGCGGATCCACGGGGGGGCCACCCCGGCCGTGCCCCCCCCAACAGCATCTCGACAAAAATTATATTGGGACTCAAAATGGGGACCCCCTTTTATTTCGGTCACTACAGTATGGGTCAAAAATAAGTTTATTACCTGTGAAATTTTGCCCCCCCCCCATTTTGAGATCCTGGATCCGCCACTGTATCCACGTGCACTTAGCACGAGTCAGGGGTATAGCAATTCCTGGGTAAAGTTCTAAAATCAACTCAACCAGAAAGGTTACTATAAAACACTATTGTTTTGAAGTTAATATCATTAATTAAAACTGAATTTGCTGAAATTTTTAGGTTAATAAATATGTACCTGGCATAATTAATACCAGAAGCAATGCCTAAACCATACTCGAGTTTTAGTGGACAATAATTATATTGAAATAGCTTAACCGCAGCGAAATGAGGGACAGGAAGATGGGATGACGTCAGATTTTTCGAAACAAACGTCATATTAGGATTTAGTGCTAAAATTGCCGTTTGACTTAAATACCGTTCGCTTTGCTTGCGAGGTATATTTCTATTATTAATATACTGTACTCCCGGTCAGTGTGTTCCTTCGTTGTTGAATCTGCTAATTCGCTACTACGACCGGCCCATGTAAAGATCAGGGGCGGAACGTTTTTCTACGGGATTAGAAAAGAGTAAGCTTAAGCTTTAGACTTATTTTTTGCTTGGCTTATGTTTAGGAATATGCTCATTGTTTACGCTTAGGCTTAGGCTTAGGCTTAGGCTTAGGCTTAGAAATATGCTTATAATTCTGTTCCGCCCCTGTTCTTTACATTGGCCCTAAGACCCAACAAGTTTGAGGACCAATTAATATGAAGTAATTTTATGTTGTTTACAGGGCCTGGGGTTTCCATGAAACGTCGAAATATTAATATTTCTACCAGTAAACAAGCCTATAAAACACTTGTTTATTCAGCATTTAAACGGTTTATGAATGGAATTTATTTCAGCAACTCGCAACAGTTATTTTTTAATTAAGTTTCTGGCCAATGTAAAAAAACAGGAGCGGAACCGTATTACAAGCATATTACTAAGCCTAAGCGTAAGTACGAGAATAAAATTGAGGTTATGCATTTTTCATTTGGTTTTGTTTCCAACCCTAATTTTCCGGCTGGTTCCAAAATTGTAAAAGTATAAAAATGGGCATGTACCATGACGAATGTTTGTGGTTAAAAAACCTAACGTTGTCCCCGCTTAAACTTGAAAATTGGCCAGTAAGTCATGGGTCAAAATTCTAGGAAACCTTTTGTAGAGTCCATATCCGTCAGGTGCGTTGTTCAAAATTTGAACGTCAAAACAGTGCATTGAATACATCGACCCGTTGAAAGATCAGGGGCGGAACGTTTTTCTGCTTGACAGAAAAGAGTAAAGCTTAACGTTTAGACTAATTTTTTGCTTGGCTTAGGCTTTGGCTTTAGCTTAGGAGGAAGAATATGCTCATTCTTATGCTTAGGTTTAGGCTTAGGCTTAGGCTTAGAAATATACTCATTTTTACGCTTACACTTAGGCTTAGGCTTAGGCTTAGGAATAAACTCATTTTTACGCTAAGGTTTAGGCTTTGGCATACGCTTAGGAATATGCTCATTCTTATGCTTAGGTTTAGGCTGAGGCTTAGGCTTAGGAATATGCTTATAATACTGTTCCGTCCCGGTTCTTTACATGGCCAATACATCGAACGAATTCGTTGCGGTTCCAAATCGATCCAGTGACAAATTGGGGTTCTACTGTTGCCTGATTTCATTCAGTCGTCCCATGCAAACTACCGTAAGGCGCATAACAGCTTCACAAAGCGATTTCTGAACAAAATTTTTTAGCCGAAGTCTAACAACGCATCCTATAATCTGATCGAGCCTGGAGCAGAGGGGCTCAGCCCTCCTCCTGGAAAAATTTTATTCCCCCACTAGAAAATCTTCAACCTTTGTTTGTCAGTCAAAGAAGACCCTCGTATGCCCGTGCTGAAAACGTTTTAGTCCCTCGTAGCAAGGTGAGCTGGCTACGGGTGTGAATTTGATTGGATGCTTGTTTCAGCGATAATTTTGCGACGTTGTAATTAAGCATCAATTCATGCTTTGATAATTTTTAAATTTATTTTTAGGCTTAAAATTTAAATATGTTTGCTACAAAATATATCAAAAGTTTCGCTTAAACTAAAAGTTGCGTTATGAATCGCAAGATAATTACAACGAGATGGGTTTCGCATGAGCTAAGAAGCTCAAACATTTTTTACCAAACTTCGGAAGAATTCTGGTTTTGATTGTAAGCTAAACTATTCGCCTGATAAGCTTTAAAGCCCATTTCCGGGTCTAAGTGTCGAAAACAGGTCCATTTACCGCACGCCCGTAACCAGCTCACCTCGATACCGGAGTTTAAAAAATTTTTCGTCACGCGTATACAAGGGGCTTTTAATGCGGTACAAGCAAGGTTGAAAATTTTCTAGGCGGCCAACATTTTCTCGGATGGGGCAGAACCCCCGCAAGCCGTCCTTGGCTGCGGACCGCATAGCAGGAATTTGGCAAAGAGCCGATGGCTCTTGTGAAAAATATTTATTTCTGAATTAAATGTTAGACAGACATGGCAAAATGATTTCGCAATACTAGTCAATTGACGTAAGTAGGATTCTGACGAAACCAAAATCGTTGCTGCTTACTTTAAGGGGTAGATTCAAGATTACATTTTTGCTTAGGCTTAGGTTTAGGCTTAGGAAATCATTTTTGCAACGCTTAGGCTTAGGCTTAGGAATACGCTTAATCTACTGTTACGCCCCTTAAAGTAACATTGGCCCACAATTTTATTATTAAAATGTTTTGGTATTGAAATTGTGAAGCGCTGTAGTCTCAGCGTTCGTCTTCTTGCTCCCTTTGGGTGCTACACAAGCCTTAGTAGATACATTGCTTGTGTACTTTTTTTCAAAGAATCATCATCGCTGACAACTGATGCTAGCATATATTTCTAGAACCCAAATATTGAAATTGCGACGTCTTTGCCAAAGGGCATAACCAAACTGTTCAGGGGTCTAACTTTAGTTTTTGGGATTTGTTGTCTCCAGCGGTTTCCAGTAACTTATATCGTCTTCTAACACGGAATTTTGTCAATATAAATTTTTATAGAACGTAAACACACCTATATCTAAAATTGTTGGTACGATATTCGCGGCCCGTGTATAGAACAGGGCCGGATCGCTTTTTGGAGTCAGTTTAAGCTTTAGAATGATTTTTTTCGCTTAGGCTTAGGCTTAGGCTTAGGCTTAGGCTTAGACTTAGACTTAGGCTTAGGCTTAGGCTTAGGCTTAGGCTTAGGCTTAGCCTTAGGCTTAGGCTTAGGCTTAGGCTTAGGCTTAGGCTTAGGCTTAGGCTTAGGCTTAGGCTTAGGCTTAGGCTTAGGCTTAGGCTTAGGCTTAGGCTTAGGCTTAGCCTTAGGCTTAGGCTTAGGCTTAGACTTAGGCTTAGCCTCAGGCTTAGGCTTGGGCTTAGGCTTAGGCTTAGGCTTAGGCTTAGGCTTAGGCTTAGGCTTAGGCGTAAGCTTATGAATATGCTTATACAACTGTTCCGGCCCTGTTCTATACATAGGCTCCATTTTGCTATACTAATTCCTCAAAAACTCCCGGTTGACCCCCCCCCTCACCCCCCAATTCTACTTTTGTAATTTTACAAAATTGTTTCATTTCTGTGACAATTTGATTAGCGGCGTCATTGTTGTCATAATCGATTTTTCACGGCTTTGACCAAAAGTTGGTTTGATTTCCACCGATAAAGAATACAACAGTGGTCCGTAGTACCAGAACTTCAAACTGGTTTGGGGTTCACAGTAAAAAAGGCCCACGAAACGTAACCCCTTTTGATATATAATCTGAGTATTGAAATTGTGGTAAAAATATTTCTTCAGCCGCTGAAATGGTTAAAAATCATTCTTTGATCCATGGACTGGAGGCGGTGTCTAAACAGCCCCCCTGGCCCTTCTCACGGGCTACGCGCCTCTAAAGGTACAGCGCGGCTGCCCTAGCACCAAGGGCACTAAAAAGGTTTAAGCTTTAAAACTATTAGCGTGACGGCTGCACATTTGCAAAAACGAGTTTTGATAAATTATCGCACAAATGAGTGCTTGTTTTACCAGCGTCCGTAAGCTAAAATTCTTTAGACTTCCTAGAATAGATCGCAGTCGAGTGGTAACGCATAAAGCCTAAAATATAAACTAAAACCTAAACCAAATTCGAAAACCGAAGCGTATCCGTCTATAAGATTGAGCCTAAGCCTAATTATGCGCAAGTATAAATCCCAAGCCTAAGCCTAAAGTCGTAGCCGAAGTTAAACAGATAGCTTACACCGTATGCTTAACCCGGTAACTTAAGCTTTAGTAGAAATATAAACCGGATTATAAACCCGGAACAAAAGTTGTTGTTTTTTATATATTAAAAAGTGACTAAATTTACTACCGGCGTCGCCTTTCACTACCCGGATATCAGGCCAGCCTGTCGTGTTCTTGCCGCAGGCCTTATTTTAACTAAACAATATTTCAAAATTCTCTCAGACCGAATTAATTTTGCATCCAAAATAGCAGATTCAAATTACGACTTCAGGGAAACGAGAGTTTTTGGAATTTTAGAAAAACAACAAATTCCGTTTATTCATTCAATGTTTTTACATCCTGAATGTTTCGAATTGCAATTATTAATAAATTTAAGGTCTAAAAACGAGACAAGAATGAAATTTATCGACAGAGGTCCTGGTAAAGTACCCAGATTATGTTCGATAAGTATTAAGTTAGGAACTTCTACAGCAGTTTATCTATCTGCATAATTAAAGCTGGAATGCTCCACATACGTATTCTGAGCAACTTTCCTGCATCACTTTGTATGTTTAACCATAATTTTTTGGAACATAAACGTGATTGTTCTGGGAAAAGAAAATTTACATGCAAACGTTGGCCCATGTAAACATCAGGGGCGGTATGTTTTTCTGTGGGACTACAATAGGGTAAGCTTAAGCTTTAGATTAATTTTTTGGCCTCGCGTAGGCTTAGGCTTAGGCTTATGCTGGCAGGTTATATACAAGGGGTACAAAATACTTTTTCAAACGTTGAATAAGCTCTTCAGATTTGACTTATTTTATGGTTTCCTATAAAGGTTGGGGCCAGGCAGCTACACGTATGCCACCAATCCTTTGGGATCCCAAACTTGTGGTAGTGCGATCCAAAGTTGTGTAGTCATATTAGCTGTATACAGGACACTAACGCCGGTCACAGACCGAGAGTGCTCTTGCATTTACAATCCTTATTCGGCTCACCGGACTGCACTACCATAAGTTTCGGGCTAAAAGACTCATATCCTCACGCATTTCCTGTTCCTGAATAAAAATCACTGACAATCGAGGTAGGCTGAATTCACATGTCTGGGTGACAATAAATTTTTGAATTCGGGTTCGGAAAAATTTGGACTCGGATTCGGTTTCAATTCAACAATATTTGGAAATATGTCTTTCATTTTAAACAATGAAATTTAAAGTAACTTGCTATATATCGATATTTTTATTTCCGGTCACAAATCATTGAAACACGTTAGTGTTTTCAATATATGTTTCAAGCATCGAGAATGCACGCTTTTTGAAAGTTTTGCAGAATGTTCTCTGCAGGAAAACAGAGCTGGAATGAGGTAACTTACGTATAGAATATCCTAATTAGCCGCTTCGACACTATACACAAATTGGACAGCTAAACGTCTCATTTAATATCAAAAGTTTGTTCGGGCACAAAATATACTAACGTTTAAAGTTTTACGCTGCTCGCATTGCGTTGATATTGTGACAAAATTATAGATATATCTGAAATTTGCAACATGTAAAACGCGGATTCGGATAGATTCGGATTTGGTCAAATAGTGGATTCAGCACCACCCTACCTCACACAGCAGGTCAAATCGAAAACAAGATTGTGTTGAAAGAAATTTTTGGAAAATAGGGCAGTCGAAAAAGTAAAAAAAACGAAAAAAACCTGGACCCACCTCGCTTACTTTTGGTCTTCAGAAAATTAGACTTCGTTGGTATCATAAGTAACTTCTGTAAGTACAAATCTAAAAAAGTTTCTGGGCCGTAAATTTTGTTTTGTACGTACTTATGCTACATTTGGTAATATATCTCAATGTAAGCTCAAAATAATGATGGTTTACAAAAGGGTCTGCTGGTCACATGGGCCCCAGGCCTATTAGTCATATGGGCCCCGGGCCTATTAGTCATATGGGCCCCGGGCCTATTAGTCATATGGGCCCCGGGCCTAGTAGGCATATGGGCCTCGGGCCTATTAGTCATATGGGCCCCGGGCCTATTAGTCATATGGGGCCCGGGCCTATTAGTCATATGGGCCCCGGGCCTATTAGTCATATGGGTCCCGGGCCTATTAGTCATATGGACCCGAGGCCTTTTGATCATATGGGACCCTGGCCTTCCACCACCTTTAATTCGGCCCCTGTAAATCACTTTTTGTTTCTAGCATTGGAAATTCATCTAGCTATACTTTAGCCTACCCCTATTAAATATACGTGCCTCGGCGCAACTCCAAATGTTCATTTAAGTATCATTAAGTGTTGAGTACTTAAAATTTTTAACTTAGTACTTGATGACGTATCGAATTTCAATTTTAAACTAAAGTTCACACAGCTGTAGACCGGTTTGTTGATCAGGGTCTACTTTGTTTATTAATGGTTTGGCTTGCGAAGCAAAATGTCGCAGTATTCGCCCAATGGAAACTGCTTATAAATCGTTTTTGCATACCCTTGTACGCTTCGCCTGAAACCCATTTTGCAGTCTTCCACTAGCAAGATGTTAGCGGGCAATTAGGTTCATTTACTCGCAGTTTGAACATGAGAGCTTGTAGTTGTCTATCCGCCAATGTGCAACCGGAGATGAAACATACCGGAACCGGAGCCGGAGGTCAACGAAACTTGCCGCAGCCGGTGGTCAACGAAATTTGCCGGAGCTGGAGGTGAGGCGAAATTAGATAGTAAAAATGATGGTTAATTAGTTAATTTCAGCCAATATCTTCAATATGTTGTTAAGTTGTTTGGTTATACGCTAATTTTCTGGTAAATTTCGGAAATTCTTTCCTAAAAATTGTGACAAAAGTAAAAAACGAAACGTGTATAACAGATAAATTTTGCAAAATTAGGCAAAATTTTACTAGCAAATTTTCCGGTACCTTCGGCAAATATTCTATCGGAGCCGGAGGCAGACCTCCGGTTGTACACTGCAATCCAAATATACCGTAATGTTGGCGTACAGCCCTAATTTAAATTTTAATACCAAATGATTATAGGGAAAGTCAGGAAAAGCTCAAATATAAAAAAATATTGATATAACCATTTTTGTGTATGACCAACACACTGAGAAAGTCAAAAAATTACAATTTCAACTCAGTTACGCTCAAAAGCTCAAAAACTCTAACAGGTTTAGCGGTTTTAGCCGGTTGGCGATAAAAATTAACCATAATCAAAGTTGAAATTAGTATTCAAATCACGTCACAGAATTTTAATGTTGGTCAACCAGCCAGGTGTTTATATGACTTGAACCAAATGATTTGGCCAGTTTTTTCTTAGGTTCCACGAGAGTCAAACTTACAATTAACGACGAAACATTGATTAATTATAATTGCTGATTTGATGGTGAGGTTTTAAACATTCGCATATAGCATTTGAAGCGGCCCATGTACTTTAAGGGGCGTCCAGGTTGCTGGCGGGTCTATAAAAGAGTACGTTTAGATTCTAGATTACATTTCTTGCTTAGGCTTAGGTTTAGGCTTAGGCTTAGCTGTTCTATACATTGGCCCAGTTTCATAAGGAACGGCGATATAACTTTACGCTTAGGCTTTAGAATCAAATGATTAGCACGGATAGTGCTCAGGTTTGGAATGATAAACGGAATAATGAATATACTCCCCGAAAAGTTCTGGTTTTCCGCGGAACGGCAATTACAATTGACTTTAGATTTTTACGCTGAAGTTTAGGTTTCGCAAATGCTTTTCTTGCTGTGGATAGATTAAGAACGAAATCAGGATACTTAAACATGATTGGCAAGAGCTGAAACTGTAAAGGTTTTTCTATATTTTTAAAAAATTTTTTAATGTCTTCCGCCGCAGTCCGTCATAGTCTGTTGCCGTTTGTCGCCGTATGTCGCCGGAGATCGTTATCTGTACGTTGACTTACGGTGATGTACAGCCACGGTAAGTAAACGTACAGATAACGACGATAACGACCGACGACGACATACGGCGACAAAACGTACGGTGACAGACAGCGATGTACGGGACGGACGGCAATGTACGGCGACGGACGGCGATGGACGCCGATGTACAGTGACGGACAGCGATGTACGGGACGGACGGCAATGTACGGCGACGGACGGCGATGGACGCCGATGTACAGTGACGGACAGCGATGTACGGGACGGACGGCAATGTACGGCGACGGACGGCGATGGACGCCGATGTACAGCGACGGACAGCGATGTACGGGACGGACGGCAATGTACGGCGACGGACGGCGATGGACGCCGATGTACAGTGACGGACAGCGATGTACGGGACGGACGGCAATGTACGGCGACGGACGGCGATGGACGCCGATGTACAGTGACGGACAGCGATGTACGGGACGGACGGCAATGTACGGCGACGGACGGCGATGTACGGCGACGGACAGCGATGTACGAGACGGACGGCAATGTACGGCGACGGACGGCGATGGACGCCGATGTACAGCGACGGACAGCGATCTACGGCGATGGACGGCGATGTACGGCGACGGACGGCGATGGACGCCGATGTACAGCGACGGACAGCGATCTACGGCGACGGACGGCGATGTACGGCGACGGACGGCGATGTACATTGACTGACAGCGCTGCACGACAAGTAGACTCGCATTCGTGCTTAGCAAAGGTTACATCGTTAAATTAAGCATTTTCGAACGACAAATCGATTGGTATATGCAGTTGCTCCGGCCACAGCAAACTCATCTTGCTCTGGGGGCTAAAAAATGTTCAACAGGAGCATACAAGGGTGGTGAATGACATACAAGCAAGATTGAAAATTTTCTAGGGGGCAAAATATTTCTAGGGGTAAACTGAGAGCCTCCCTGCCCCCTCCCTGGATACTCGGGGTTGGCTATGCTGCATGGTATCGGTTTCCTACTATTTAATATGATGTAACATGAGAAAGTACAATTATTGATGCAAAAAGTAGCAGTGTATAATATATATTGCAATCAGGTTAAGTGATGTGTTCATTACTTCAAGTTGAATTTTTGAACAGGCAAATCAGAAATGAAACGTCCTTAGGAGCGTATAAACGCCCATGTAAAGATCAGCGGCGGAACGTTTTTCTGCGGAACTAACAATAGAGGAAAAGTTTAAATTTTAGACAATTTTTTGCTTAGGTTTAAGCTTCGGCTTAGGGTAGTTATAAGGAATAAGCTCGTTTTTACGCTTTAGTAGGGATTAGGCTTAGGTTTATTATTAGGTGTGCTCAGGCTTAGGTTAAGGAATATGCCAGGGTTCAACCAGAATTCCTGTTACGGCCGGAATTCCTGCATAAATTCAATTCCGGTTCCTGCTACTGTTCCTGCATTTATAGATGTAGAAACCCGAATTCTTACGCTTTTGTGGCAAATTATTCATTATCATTTAAATATTGAAATCTTTGCCTTTAAAAATTTGTTAATTCGAAATGATTGTTTTTGCAATTCGTTCAATTTTGTTAATAAAATGTTTCTATTGTGTTTTCGCAAAATTTGATGACGAAATAGCTGAAAAATCACTTGACCAATTTTTTTGCAACTTTTCTATAAAGTCCAACAGTAATTTAGTGACGAAAATTAATTCAAATTCCGGTTCCTGCCTGTTCTTGTTCCGGTTCCTGCAAAGAGATGTAATTTCTGTTCCTGTTCCGTTCCGGCAAAATTTAGTTCCTATTGGAACCCTGCAACACGCTTATACTACAGATACGGCCCGGTTAATACCCATTAAATACAGTGTATCCACCGTTCATTGGTTTCCGTTCACTGCACTATAAAAATGGTGTGTGTCAAATTGACTCCCTCCGTCATAGGCTTTTCCGGACTACACAAACTGAGTCAAAATTCGACTTCGCCAGAGTCAAGTTTGACTCAATGAGCCGCTCAGTGAGAGTCGCACGTTTGACTCTACCGGAGTCGAATTTGACTCAATTTGTGTAGTCCGGAAAAGCCTATTTCGGACAGATAATTGGACTAAACGAGTAGCTCAGTGAGAGTCGCACGTTTGACTCTGCCTGAGTCAAATTTGACACAATTTGTGTAGCCCGGAAAAGCCTATTTCGGACAGATTCAATTTGACTCACCATTTTTTGCAGTGTGCGCCTGATTTTATAACCATCAAACTCTAATAGATTATTTCAAAAATCAATTCGATCTCCCAGAAAAAAAGCAAAATTGAAACGAACCCAATGGTAATATTCAAATTAGCAGTGTCGCATTTCAATTTGTCAATTTCAGCTTTTCGCTGTTCTTAGGTTTATACGAGTCTACTGGCAAAATGCTACTGAGGTCAATTTTTGTGCCGCATTGACCAGTTATAGAGTTCGACGTGGTACAAGAGTAGTAATGGGGGGCGGAACGGTATGTGTCCCCCTAATAATGATCAATGGGTGCACTGGGGCCAGCTCAATGTACCCTCAGTTGAGATTAAGCGCAAGAAACTTAGCTGGCTTCATGGTCGACATGTTAGTCTGTTCCCCTCGCCAACTATGTTGCTCCTACGGCCTTGAAGGGAACGTCGCTCCATGTGATTGACCCGTCCCTGAAGCCAAAGATTTTTCACGAACAGTTAACGAATTAATATTTACTAAATTTTCTTTGTACCGGTACCAGCACAAGTTTAAAGGGGTGCCCAAGGGTAAGGAATAAAGGGCATATATTTCAGCTCGAAATATTTTGCGAGAAAACGCACTTGTAGCAGTCTTTAAAATATTAACCTTGTGGATTATGAAGGTTAAAATATCTTGTGTTGTATGATTGCGAAATTTCCGCATGTTTCACGTTTAATATTTTGACTCCTGTAATGTTTCCTCGGCTTGTCGCAGTATTGTAGTTTTTAGCAAAAGAGAATTTAGGTTTTATGACCTATGTAAACTACGGAGACCTTCATACTAAACTTAACATACGTCTAAGCTAAAACGTTCTAATCCTAAACACAAATTAAGCATGATCATAATTTTAGTTAATATAACTCATTATGATTTAATTAAATTAACCCCTTCTCACATCGAGTTGCCTGTAGGCAACTCAGCGCAGTGTATATACGTTAAGTAGTATATATTATCACCGTGTTTAAAAGTTGCAACACGTATACATAGTACTAAATCACTACAAGACGTGAGAGCCCCCTCGGGCTCGAGCGTCAAGCTCCTATCGCTGAGTGGTGATGGTATACGCCTCCCACTCCAGTCACTGGAGTTCGAATCCTAGCATAAAAGTAGGTCTCAGGGGAAATAGAAAATATTCATGTGAGAAAGGGTTAAATGAACTCAGAGTGAGAATCAACTCAAATGAGAGTGAGTTAAAGTTTCCTGTTATTAACTAAGAAATAACTAACTTTCCGTCTGAGTTGATTAATTAACTCATTGCAATTTACAGTGTAAGCTTAAGCTTTAAGCAAATTTTTTTGAGACGTCTTAGGCTTTAAACCTAGGATTACTAAACACATTTATTAATACGTTTTAGGCTTTAGGTTGAGGAATATATTTGTATCACTGTTGCACCCGTAAGAGTAATACTGGCCAAAGGAAACTACCCGTTAATGTTCCTTTCCCAAACCTGCCGCTTTGGCCTGCCTTAACGGGTCTATTCTGTTATCTTTCCAGCTCGCGTTTGCCCAAAAGTGTTTCGATTTTGACAATTTTTTCAATATTTGAGCTTCTCATGACGTCCCCTGATCATTCCACGCCTAAATTTGATTTATTGAAAATTTCGAATTTTAAGGTCCCAGGACCCTCCTGGAATTCAAAAAAAAATTTGCCAAAAAGTTTCACAAATTATATACCATTTGATGCAGCTTTCTAAGCTAACCGGAATGGTGTTAAATTTTCCGTAAATACGACGATTGCTTAACGAACAGCGGGCAAATATTTGATTTGTAGCCGTCCCAAATCGTTGGCATCGTGCCAAATCAGTTATTTGACAATAACTCGTCAACCATTCGTCTGGCTGTGAAAAATTTAACACCGTTCAACTTTAGTTCTGCAAGCTGCATCGAATGGTATACAAATCGTCAAACTTTTTGACAAAAAAACTTTTTACGAAAGGAACCTCAGGACCTTAAAAAATCGAATTTTTCAAAAATTCAAATTTGGTCGTGAAATGATCAGGAGAAGTAATGAGAAGCTCAAACATGCAAAAAATTTTCAAAATCAAACCATTTTTGGGCAAACGCTGGCTGATAGGGAAATACCCGCCTTAACAGTTGTTTGATCGTAAGAAAATCATAAGTTGCAGTCCATACCACAATTATGACCCATTTCTTTTTGGCCAACGACTAAAATTTTGACCATTAACAAAACGTTGCTTAGCTTTCCCTGCGCACCAGCAACTTACATCATGAATTGATTTCTTTTAGCTATCAATAAGCTTAAGCGTAGCGGATGAGCCATCCCTTTTATATTTTCCGTTTCTGAACACGGTATAGTGATTTTAATATATGATGACAACTATGTTGAAGAAATTAGCATATTATATATAATATATATGTATATATATGTATATTCACTTCTTTATATACCTATTAAATTAATAGAATGAAATCTCATACAGTCGGTTATTATCATAGTGAATCTGGCCCATGTAAAAATCAGGGGCGGAACGTGTTTCCGTTGGCTACAATAGAGTAAGCTTAAGCTTTGGACGAATATTTTTCTTGGCTTAGGCTTAGGCTAAGGTTTAAGCTTAAGCTTAGGCTTAGGCATATGCTTGCTTAAGAATATGCTTATAATACTGTTCCGCCCTTGTTCTTTACATTGTCCGTGAATCTAAATAAATAGACTGGCAATGTCTGATTGAATGTGGACTTGTTGATCCATTAATAAATGGCAGATCCAGGTAAACTTTTAGAAAATTCACAAGTTGGAATTTACGGATCCTAAGCGATACTTTAACGCGTACACTCGACTGAGAAGCTGTCTGTGGAGTCGAAGCATTTTTCAATTTTATATTTGACAGCGGCTTATCTTCAATGCCGTCCGTCAACACCCAACGAAACCCTCGTCCCGTGGATCCGCTTCAGTTATACGGTGCATTGTTTTAGCAACAGGTTTAATATGTGGTTTAAGTATTACATAATTATTACAGTTGGAATAAGTTTGCTATTGTCACAAGGAACGCTTTCGAAGATTAATGATTTGGTGAGTTGCGATGTTGAACGCTTTTCAGCTTTTAAACAAAATCAACAGCCGTGTATGGACAGAATTTCTTACTACAACTCGCTACAGTCATTTATGCAATGAGTGGCCCGTTTATAGAACAGGGACGGAACGTTTTCCTACGTAATGAAGTAAGCTTTAGAATATTTTTTGCTTAGGCTTAGGCTTAGGCTTAGGTGTAAGCTTATCCTTACGCTTAGGCTTAAGCTTACGCTTAGGTTTAGGCTTAGGCTTAGGCTTAGGCGTAGGCCTATGCTTATCCTTACGCTTAGGCTTTGGCTTAGGCTTAGGCTTAGGCTTAGGTTTAGGCTTAGGCTTAGGCTTAGGCTTAGGTTTAGGCTTAGGCTTAGGCTTAGGCTTAGGCTTAGGCTTAGGTTTAGGCATAGGCTTTTGTACTACTGTTGCAGCACTGTTCTTGACATTTTGTGTTAAAAATAAAAAAATATTTGCGGCTTTACAAAATTGTACTGAACGCAGAAGAAAAAATAAGGGTGAGTAAAAGCGGGTAACGATAAAGAAATTTTGCGCGGGTAAACGTGGGTAACGGGTTCAAAGAATTTTGCGCAGGTATACCCGCGAGTAAAAAATGAAAAATTCCCACGGGTAAAGCGTAGCGTGGGTATTAAAACAATCTTTGCCCAGTTAAACCTCTGTGTATCTCTAAGGGCTTCGGTGAGTTTTCACACCAAGTACGATTAGCAGAACGTATACAAATCTTGGACAATATTCTCAAATACGTACAGCATCTATCACCAGTTGACAAATGGTTTTTAAACCGAGTAACTCCTGCAAATGTGGACCTGAAACCTGATCCTGAAATACGACAAATCAAATGCGAAAATTGTTCTAAATTTCGAAACTCATCATTCATTTGTTTGAAAGTTACAAGACCTATCGCTAACTGGTGATGGATGCTACTCGCATTTAAGAATATGAATACCGTTCGAATTGATCCATTTGTTCCATTAAATTTAAATTGATTGCTCCCGATATATTATGGTTGCGCATGTTTTATATGCAAAATAGATTGACAAAGTCCCACAAATAAGAAATGTTTAATGGGTCATCCACGTTATATTGCTTGCACTACTGCAATAAAATGTCTGGGTCTGAGTGACACCTAACGTCGTTTTAACACACTCTATTACGAGACCACTATAAAGTCTGGCAGACTGTAAACGAAAATATAACGCATTTTGCACTGTGTTCTTATAGCATCGCAAACATTCGTAACAACAACACAAACATCTACATACAATTGTATTTGTTTTGCTTAATTTTTTACCTTTGGTTCCGACTCCTTTCGTACAGTGTCGAGACAGTTAATAGTATCTACGTATCGCACAATATTAGGTTTCACTCAATTAATTAAAAATGTGGATAATTGTTTTTAAATCAAATGTTAAGGATGGTTTATACAAACAAGACTTTCTCACATTTTTGCAGTTTAAATAAGTTATAGGTTGGTTGATTCTCTTACTTTTTTGACAAATTAAAAAAACTTCGATATTTCAACATTACACAAACCAGGTTCGTTTTGACAAAGTATTCTTAGCCTAATATTTAGACTGCTAATCTTTTATTCAAATTTTAAAATAAGGTTAAACATGAAAAGACCCCTAAAAATGTCCTCGATATAACCAAAAAGGTAATACGACTAAACTACATTTTAGACTAACCTGGATAGCGATGTCGACGAACTTGAAGCGGGTGTCAAATTTGATGACAACGGCGCAAACAAACGATGGTCCGAATCACAAGTATGGCCCAACGTCGCATATCATCATGATAGTCAAAATTCCAAACGCGAGTCTGCTGTATACTTGCCAATGATGAAAAAATCTGGTTATTTGCCAATGATGAAAAAATCTGGCTATTTGCCAATGATGCGACGATCCAATTATTTACCGATGATGAAGAAATCTGGCTATTTGCCAATGATGCGACGATCGAGCTATTTACCAATGATGAAAAAATCTGGCTATTTGCCAATGATGAAACGGTCAAATTCTGGATATCTGCCAATGATGAAAAAATCAACCTATCTACCAATGATGCGACGATCGAGCTATTTACCAATGATGAAAAAATCAACTTATCTTCCGATGATGAAAAAAACACCGCAACAGCAACAATCTGGCTCGGCGAAATCAGACGCAACGCTTGGCGGCAATCAAGATGATCCAGCGAAGAAATCGTCTGCATACTTACCGATGATGAAAAAGTCGCGAAATGAGTCGCGATTAACCGAAACACCGAAAAGTAACGATGGTAACGCACCAATCAACGTCAGACAAAGAAGAGCAGCAAACGTTATTGGACCCAACGAGCAAAGATGGCGGCGTAGTAATCAAGATGAATCAGCTAATCAGTCGTATCTGCCGATGATGAGATAAAATTTCAGTATGAAATAATGGCTTCAAATTGGCAAGCATTTAATCCACAAATCTGCATCAGAGATTTAGCATTTTGACAAAACGTAAAATTTCACATTTGAGGAAACTCAAATAAGCAATAGTTTGAGGTTTGTGCATACATAAAGCGGCGTTTGTGATGTTTGTACAAATAAAGTTACATGTTTGTATGACGGAAATAAAATTCCTATATATAATATGTATTATATATGTATATATTATATACATGTATGTATATATGTATGTATATGTATATGGCAACTGACAAAAATAGCCATTAACGATGACTGAAATTAGGATTTTTTAATTCTCATAAAATCAAACAACGTTCTCATAAACGTGAAATTTAAGTCAGTTTTGATTGAGTTTAAATATATTTTATAGCCATATGCTAAGAAAACAGACTCCACTAGTAGCCGTCGACGCCGACCATATCATTATCATTTAAAGCTGAAATGCCGCACATACGTATTTTGGGCAACTTTCCAACATTAGTATGTTTACAATACTTTGTTGGAATACAAACGTAATTGTTCTGTGACAAGAAAATTTGCATGCAGATTGCTGTGCATTCGCTAACATTTACGTATTGCACAAAACTGGCTGACTATTGTAATTTTGAAAGTTTATTGCAATTGATTTTATTTAATCACATAAAATTTTAACAAAATTGAAAGTCATTTTGAACGGAAAAACCTAATATATTTAAAATATATGTAATTTTGACGGCTATCGAAAATGTTTAGAAGAAAAAATTCACCTTATTACTATGAAGCTTGCAACACGCATCCTATTTATGCCTGATTTTATAATAAAAGCACAAAAAACACCCTATTTGTTCCTGGTACATCAGTATAAATTAGGCTCCTTAGCATATTTTCTGGATCTGGTTTCAATGAATTTTAGCTTAGGTTTCGTTTCAAACGCATCGCTTTAACCCTCAATGGCCCGACAGCACATAGAGACAAACCAGCGCAGTCGGGGGGAAAGAGGATCTATCCGAATCGAAAAACCGGAACAACGCCCCCCCCCACAGAGAGGCCGGAAGAAGAGGGGAAGAAAAGAAACACGCGGCGGGCCCCCCGACCAAGCGCGGGGGCGGACACAAAAGAGGGCGCCACACAACACGCAGAAGCCAGCACCAGCCACCCACAGAAACCCCAAAAAAAAAAAGGGACGAAAAAAAAAAAAAAAAAACCCAGACGGCGCGGCACCGCCGCCGGCACCACCCACACCCAAACACCCGCGTTAAAGTTGGGCGATCTAAACACAGGTTACAAAGAAAAATAGATCAGCAGATCGACGTCAGACTAAACTTAGCCACAGAAACACTAAGCCAACTTGTAAAAGCCGAATAAGCCTAATTGGTAAGGAATCTAGCAAAAATATCAAACGCTATAATAAACGTTTTTCATGTTTTAAACAGTATTTTTAAATAAGTATTTTTATGAGCAGATATTGCATTTAACCACGAACTTACGATAAAAAAATTACGATGACACTGAACTCTTTTTATTTCTTATCATTTTAAGGTATTGTAGCGACCCGAATAGGAGGGGGCAATAAGAGGGGGTCCCCATTTTTAGTCCCAATCGCTAGGAATCCGTATCCGTAATAAGAATCCGTAAGCGGATAAAGTCCCTAGACCCTAATTAGAGTGCATAAATGTCAATTATCCCTCAGTGTAGCGCATAAATGACTACAGCACTGAATACAGTTGAGATCGAAACTTTAAAGCGTACTTACGTTTTGAAAGTACCATTTTAAGTATAACTTTGCATTATAGCTCAATCTTTTCGTACAAGACAAATAAACGTTTTATTCAACGGATAATTAGCAGTAAAGGATATCTCAGTAACGAAGGGCGGCGTGAGAGCGAGTTAAAATAAATAACAGTCCATAATCGAATAAAACAGGGGATACCCTCAGGAGAGGCCAATTAAATATCAGCCCCCCTTCTTATTCGGGTCACTACATACCCACGACTTACTCCAACTCCACGGAATACCATGAGAATTGGCATATATTTTTTACATATGCAACAGATAATCACTGGTTCTGGTTGTCTTAAAATTGCAATATAATGTAGAACTGATCCTAACCAAATTTTCTAAAGCCCAAACTTAAATGCGAATCTAAATCTAAGCTTAAACAAAAACCTAAAGTCTTCGAGCTCATTTGGGATGCGAGTTGTATTTATAGGGCATAGATGCATATATCAGAGTGAAACCAGATGTCATTTTTACGTACAAAATTAGTTCTAAATTACCGTTTATATCTGACCAATTTTTTCATTACAGATATGCTGCAATTGTTTGAAATGAAACAAAAAATTACGCAACTCATCTAAAATCTTAAAAATTTCGATGCATCCGCTATTTTTTGTTTAAACTTTGACAAAGCCCAGTGAATATTTGCACACGTCGATTGTGTTCGCAGAAAACTAATACATCTTTGAAATTAGTTTTACTTCAATATCCGTTTTCCGTTTCCGTTATTTTTACTATCCGTTTACACCCTGATATATGAGTAGTGTTGAATTTGCCGTGTGCGACCATTAAATTAAAAATTTTTCCTTAAAAATGTTGTGGACAAAAAGCGTCTTACAAACAGATAAAATGTATTTTACAGTTTTTTACACCGAAACAGGGGTGGCTGGCAGACGACGAACACAGAAAATTCTATGCTTTACTGTATCGCACAGAGCACAGGGCGTTGCAGGCATGCTGGTGATTTTGGCCAAATTTGCACCCTGTAAAAATGTTTAGGGAGGCTTTGATTCACAAACCAGCTTATTTTTGAGACAACAAAGCCGCTTAAACCTGGTACCATTGTGTTAATTTGTTTAGAAAAAACCATCTCTACTTACTTTATATATATATATATATATATATATATATATATATATATATATATATATATATATATATATATATATATATATATATATATATATATATATATAAAAGATTGTTGATTTTTGGACACTGTATAAAAAGCTTTATGCTTCTTCCGCGGATTTAATGCATTACTGAGGAAAACGGTTAATTGCACACAGGTTGTTTTAATAGCTGTTCACGCCCAGGCATACCTTAAATTACGATTCAAACCTGATTTCTTTTTTTGTCGCCGCTGTCATTATTTAAG
The DNA here is from genome assembly GCA_030248215.1 of Enoplolaimus lenunculus. NCBI lineage: Eukaryota > Metazoa > Nematoda > Enoplea > Enoplida > Thoracostomopsidae > Enoplolaimus > Enoplolaimus lenunculus. Next base: position 95,693 of record JASANG010001373.1, read on the forward strand.
CTTATAAAGCGAAGCTAACAACGGGGCGGTCGAGGAATAAAGGATATATGTGCCAAATTTGGCAAGAACCAAGTAGAAAAACGAGCACATTTACGGCATATAACCTGAATGGATTTCAAAGTCAAATCTGGTTCGTTCCCCGAAACCTATCAAACGTGGGCCGGTTGTTCTCAAAAACCGGTTCGGATTTTTGCTTTTGTTCAAAAATATTTTGAGTTGTTTTTTAAGAAATGCAACGAATTAATAAAAATTGTACTTTTTTAAATTGATTTCCACATCCCTGTTTGCCTCGTTAACGATTAATCGATTAAATTATTTGGTTTTGATATTAAATTTTCTAGGATCGCTATTTTTTGTCACAAATCAATATGCGCTAAATAGGGCCAACGGACATTGGTCTTGTCCCAGCGGAAATATTCTAAGGATATCTCAATCATTGATCACTGGCCGTAGATCAGTTTAGCAATCCGATAATTTTTGTTAAAAACATGAGCTTTTGTTGACAAAAAACAGACTGGCGATGACCGAAGACAATGAAGACCAAGACAGTAAGTATAGATATTAGTGCATTTTTAGTTCTGGCAGTTAAGCTTGAGACCGTCGCAAGAGGAGGGGGCAGAGGGAGCTATAAGCACCCCATGAAAAAATTTTACCCCACCTATACGCAAAATAAATTGCCTTGTATTCAGGAATTATTGTCTGAAATTTAAGACAATTACGTGGTGTTGATACAGAGTCTAGACATATGTGCCTTGAATTTAAGACTTTTGTTTCTTAAAATTTTCAGAAATCTTGGTCCAGAATTTTTCACACTTAAATTGAAGTGTTTGTTTTATGAAGGACTAAGAAAAATATTTCTGGAATATGAGACAAATATGTCCGGAAAAAACTAAGAAATTCACCATGGTAACGGACTCCAAAACGGAGGGCTGAAGCTCAAAACGATTCCATAATTTTATAAATTTAGATATGTCCAAGATGTAAACTTAGGTTGGAGGAGCGTGAGCTCAACCCGAAATATCTTTGAAATTCGATTATTTATATACTCTTTTAAGAATATAAACAGATTAACATTTTTCACATCATAAAAATCAGAAAATTAATCCTTGAATAAAAGACAACTATTTCTTGAAAGAAAGAAACTTGTGTCTTATTAATTGGCAACAGCAATTTCTGAATTATAAGACATTTATGTTTTAACCATTTAAGAAACGAATGTCTGAGCTGTTTAACAGGTTACTGATGTCTAAAATACAAGACAGTTTAATGCCTTGTAAATTTAAGAAAATAGGGTCTTAAAATTTTAAGACAATTTATTTGTGCGTAGAAATATTTCAACCTTGTTTGCAATTAAAAACCTCCGTACGCCGCTTTTGAAAATTTTTAACAACCTAGCAAGATGAGCTGGTTAATTATCACCTTTAGGCTTATGTTGTTTGCTCTGGTACAATGAATTGATAATAGAACGAATGACATTGGAATCTGGCTTTATGAAATTTTTATGAATCGAAAAAATTGCATACTGGGTTTCGTGTGTTATTGCATCCTTCACAATGAAACTTGTACACAAGATGCAAAATATAAAAATCCATTCCACAAAACAGTTGAAATTTTAACTGAAATTTTGCATGAATTGACGGTTCGATGCTGGTATTGATTTAATATGAAAACTGAGCGTCCGAATATGAATTTTTTTATTTTACATCTCGTATACAACTTTTGGTGTTAACAACGGAAGCCAGGAGGGCTCAGGACATCCTGCCAAAATATTCCCCCCAAAGAAAGTTTTCAACCATGCTTGAAAATCAAAAAAAAAACACTTGTATACGCCCTGAACAATTTTTAGCCTCCCCTAGCAAGTCCATCATTTACTTAATATTAATCTAACGTTATTTCAAATAGTATTGTTATTATTATTATTATAACTATTATTATTATCATTGTAATTTTTGTAATAATTATAATTATAATAATAATTATTATTGTAATTTTTGTTATAATTATAATTATTATTATAACTATTATTATTATAAATATTATTATCATTATTATTATTATTATTATTATTGTAGTTTTTGTTATAATTATAACTATTATTATAACTATTGTTATTATTATAAATATTATTATCATCATTAATATTATTATTATTATTATTATTATTATTATTATTGTGTTATCATTATTATTATTATTATTATTATTATTGTAGTTTTTGTTATAATTATAACTATTATTATAACTATTGTTATTATTATAAATATTATTATCATCATTAATATTATTATTATTATTATTATTATTATTGTGTTTTCTTTATTAAACAATAAAAACGCAGAAAACAGTTTATAAAATGTTATATTTTTGACAGATTTATCGCTATCATCATCATCATCGACGTATCAGGACGAAATTAAAAAACAAATTCGACTCAGCCGCGCAATTGCACGATCGCTGATTTCGCCGGACAAAACAACCAAAGCGAATCGTTTGTTTGAAAAACGCCGACATCGGTTGGAATTGCTGGAACAACTGCAGGATAGCAAAGGTTTTCTATTTCCCGGTTGTGATATTTATTAACACATGACCTCCTACATTGACTATAACACGCCATGTCTGTCTGCATATGTGCACGGTAATGTGTATCAAAGCTAAAAAGATTGCCGTATGTGCACATATACCGTAATATGAAGTTGTTGCAATTGACCGTATGGTGTAGTGGTAGCATGCTTGACTCGAGTACAAGTCAGCTGAAGTTCGAGTCCAGGCGTGGTCCTTAAATTTGAGCAAAGCTTCGAACAGGGGTCGTGCAGATCGTAGCGTGCTAAAACTGTCCACTTACCCTAAAAGTCTAAACTTTAAGCCGAAGCGTAAGTTTAAACGTAAGGTTTAGCTTTATGTCACTCGTAGCGTCTAAGTGTCCAAGTTTCAATTTTCGTTTGATTGGTTGGTTTCCCACAAGTGAGCCACTGCAGGCCAACGTAGAGTTGAGCTGTGCATACCGTTCTCGTATAGAGTATACTATAAGCAAGTAAAAACAAAAACTGTACAAGTCCGTAGCAAGCTCCCCTTGCTGGGCGGGGGCTAAAATTTTTAGGGGGCATTCAAGGGTTTCAATGAGTTACAAGCAAGGTTGAAAATTCTCTAGCGGGGGGTAAAAACTTTTGCACAGGGGTGGCTGAGCCCCCCCCCCCCCCCGTGCCTCCCCCTTAGCAACGATCCTGAAACTGTGGCCGCAAAATACAAAATGTGGTTGTTTTAACAATCATTACTTGTATGCGCAGTGCAAAACTTGACTCCATTGCGAGTCCACAGCTTGCTCAAGCGTCAAGCTTTTATAGTTGAGTGATGATGGTAAACTCGTGTTATGCAAGATTCCGAGGTTCGAATCCTAGGTTGAAATTAGGGTTTGTATTGTCAACTGTGTGTAGCATCTAACACCAGTTGGTGATAGGTCTGGTAAATATTCGAACCAGTGAATACTAAGGCTCAAAATTGAGCACATTTTTCACAAATGATTTGCTCTACTCGTGTACCGATTTTGAGTTCAACAACTGCATTAGTTAGTGAGTTTGAAATCCTGTTACTAAACTAATGATAGTTGATATACACATTTGAGAATACACGCCTTGATCTCAGATATGATACAAAATATTCATACACGAAAGGGCCAATGTTACTTTTAATGCCGTAACAGTAGATTAAGCGTATTCTTAAGCCTAAGCCTAAGCGTAAAGCACGAAATGTAATCTAGAATCTAAACCTACTCTTTTATAGACCCACCAGAAACCTGGACGTCCCTTAAAGTAACGTGGGTCCACGAAAGAGTAAAAAATGTTATTTTAAACTTAAACTCTTTTTGAATATTTCAGAACGCCTCACAAGTCCGACTATCCAAAGTGACGTTGAACTCGATTCAACTACAGTATCCGAGGACTATGGGATAAAATCAAATCCGTCCGTTTTGAACAGCCCGCAATCGAATGTCAGTGAATCGGCAAGCGAAAAATCAGCGCCTGTCCCTCCGCCTTATTTGGGCGCACCCTCACATCCCTCCACAAATGCCGACCGACATCGAAACAATGGTAACGTCCGAATCCCGAAACCGTTCCGGAATCCGACTTCTGATCCTCAAAGGCATCAGTTGATCTACGGTGATATTGTTCAACATTTTGGAAGGTAAAACTACCATATTGTTGAAAGGTACGCATACAATGGGGATTGATAAATAGAGTGGATATATCAGCTACTAAAGTTGCTCAAGAGCCGAGAACAACACTTTTAACAGACGTGACGAAAATCTTCTGCATCATAAAGATCAAAAAATCTTACCGTGCAAGAAATTACCCTGTTGAACTGTAATCCTTGATATGATTCTGCTTGTGCGACAGGCCACACGCCAGGGTCGCATAACAGGCGGACTACGAAGAATATAATATCGCTGAAATTCCTAATTCTTTGTGAAAAACGTATATTGTTTTGAGTTTGAAATGACAATAATTACCGCTGGTTCAACTGGCTTTACTCGCACTGCTACATTCTTAGATAAAGTTGTAATTAATAGCATTCCCTCGACAAGTATTCTCAAATGTATGTAGCACCTAACTTTCGAACCAGTCAATGCCGAGGGGCTAAAAATCCAGCACATTTTTTTGCATATGATTTGCTCTGCTCCTGTACCAATTTTGAATTCAACAACTGCAACAGTTTAGTGAGTTTGAATACCTATTCACTAACTGATGATAGTTGCTATACATATTTGAGCATTTATGTACTCATTAGAGAATTTACGGCGCTAGCTAAGTAATTTGTTGAAATTCAGTTTTGTGTCAATTTAAAATGCAACATTTTTCATTTTAGTTTGCTTCGAGTATTAAGAAACGTTTTCTGGTTAATAACTTTCAGACCAGACAAAACAGCGCTTGTCAACGAAAAACTAGCAACCAGCTCAGGCCGCGCATCGCGAATGTTTGCCAAGCAACGTGAACGACTCGAACGTTACGTTGTTGATGAAACCAGCGTTCGAAGATCAACGTCTCCTGTGGTTCCTTTTATGCCAAAACTGGCACCAAATCCATCGAAACAAGATGTGGTATGAATCATACGGGGTCTCTTCCTTATTCCCCCTTAGTTAAAAATTTCGGTCCATGTAAAGGTCTGGGGCGGAACGTTTTTCTGTGGGACTAGAATAGAATAAGCTAAAGTTTTAGACTATTTTTTGCATGGCTTAGGTTTAGGCTTGGGCTTAGGCTTAGGAACGTGATCATTCTTACGCTTACGCTTAGGCTTATGCTTAGGCTTAGTCTTAGGCTTAGGCTTAGGCTTAGGAATATGCTTATAATACAGTTCCGCCCCTGTACCTTACATTGTCCAGAATTTGTAGGAAAGTAGGCTTGTGATATTCCTGACAAATGCCCTAATTATTACCGGTTTTAGATTAGTGTAAGCATTGAGTTAGCATTGCTAAGCTGCAAAAAATTTTAATGTGAAAAATGTTTCAAATTTTCATTTTTTTGTTAGCTCTAGACTTATACAAAAGTTATCATTTACGTCTGTTAAAATTTCGTAATAACAATTAATGGAAAAATTCTCACTTAGTATCTTTAAGCAATATCCACACGTGAAAGTTTTTGCTGTGAGAACTTTGAGCTGCGACGACCGCACGCAAGTATTGTGAAAGGGGTTTCAAACAAAAGTTGCAACTGCAAGTTGCAAAACTGCAAAAAATGCAATATGTTTATTGAGGTTTAGCATTAATATGGTTGTCGCTAGGAATTTGCCCGATACATCGCTGCCCCCCACGGCGTTCAACTGGTTAAATCGCCCTGGCAAGCAGCACTCGAAGACCCAACTGGTTTACCTGACAAAGCGTTTATCACCGTCCCCTCTCGTAGCCAATCACCTTCGAACAGATCACGATTACAACAAAATCAACTAACCAATCAGCAACGAGCGACAACGATCAGCTTTTGTGATCAACTATGGCGGGGTGCGTTCGGTGGAGTTAATCCAGCACAACTTTCACACAGTCGTCCCACGACACCGTCTTGGATGCCTTTGGATTATAACATAGGTATTCGTGGGTCGTTACGTGCGTCTTGCTTTCTTAGGAGTTCGATAGCAAAGTAGGCTATAGAATCGTGTCAAAAATACAAAACGTTTTTCGAGTTTATAAAAAAGCGTTTATATTGATGCGAAAATAGCGTTTTGACAAACACTATGCAAAAAAATGTTTAGGGTTGCAACGGAATTCCGATTCCGGCTAAAATTCCGATCAAATTTGGGTTCCGATTCCGATTCCCACTGGCTGCCGCTCCGGTGTCGGAATTCCGATTTTTTGATTATGGGCTTTTAATGTGTCCCATAAAGTTTGAAGTATAGTTTGATATTTGGTTCGACCGTATCATTGCTGCAGTGACAACTGAATTGTATATAGAATTGGTTAATGTTCAAAAATCTGAAGAGTCCTGTTATTCATTGTTTTATAAGACTTCATATTTCAAGTTTTGTAAATGCTAAAAATGCTTAACTGCAATTAAAATTAAGGCCAAGCTGATGCAGTGCTCTGAGAATTAGCAGGCTGCTCTTAGAATCGGCAGGTCTCGATTAAATATGATAAGTTTTACAAGTAATTTTTACTGAAAACAAATTTAGAAAGATATACATATTAATATAAACATATGTATATATGTATGCATATAAATATATACACATATTTATATTAATATGTATATCTTTCTAAATTATTTAAGTTTTACAAATAATTTTTACTGAAAACAAACATGCATACTGCAGCAAAAGTCAAAAATCATACACTTTACTTTTTAACGGAATACTAAAACTTAAATTCCGACTTCGATTACGATTCCGGTTTCGACAAAAAGGTTTGAGTCCAATTTCATTCCGCTTAGCAGTTATCCGTTGCATGAAACGCATATTTGTCTTGTGTCAATAACTTGAACGATAATGCAAGGCTATACTTAGGAATGTGCTTTCAAAATTTAAGTACGCTTTAAAGTTTCGTATTCAAATTATTTGGTACTGAAGTCTTTAAAGCGCTACAATTAGGTATAGTTGACATTTATGGACGCTAATTAGGGTTTAGAGACTCTATCCGATTACGACTCTTGTTGAGGATGCAGAATTATATTGATTGGGACTCAAAATGGGGACCACCCCTATTATCCCCCCTCTTATACGGGTCACTACAGTACAGTAAAAAGGTTACTGTTGTTTTAAGACAATCGTAGTCACATTCAACTATCAAAACAACTTGCTCAATCGAACGCAGTGATTGTTTCACCGCGCTCGTGGAAAGAGTTCGCGTCTGATGCCCGAAAACCCATCGCTAAAATGGCCGGACGGATGACACCGCCGCCATCCGCCATTTATTCAATTCAACTTCAGTCCAGCAGACCAGACGCTCAACCAGAAGCCAGCCGGAGTTTAAGCCGTCCGTCACAATGGGTATCTGTACGGGAAAAGCGAGCTTTGTTCTCAAATCCTACAAGTCAATCTTTGGATAACGACCGCACGGGATCTTTGATGTATTATTAGCCTAATTGCGGCGCGGGGGTGGCATTAACCTCGTTCAAGTTAACATTTGAAACTTTAAGTAATTTTCTAATTTATACATACTTGACAATTCAAAACAGCCAAATTCACATTCTGGCCACTGTAAATGGCCCATGTAAAGGTCAGGGGCGGAACGTTTTTCTGTGGGACTGCAATAGAGTAAGCTTAAGCTCCAGAGTAATTTTCTAGCTTGGCTTAGGATTAGGCTTAGGCTTCGGAATATGCTCATTCTTACGCTTAGGCTTAGGCTTAGGCTTAGGAATGTGCTCATTCCTACGCTTAGGCTTAGGCTTAGGCTTAGGAATGTGCTCATTCCTACGCTTAGGCTTAGGCTTAGGCTTCGGAATATGCTCATTCCTACGCTTAGGCTTAGGCTTAGGCTTCGGAATATGCTCATTCCTACGCTTAGGCTTAGGCTTAGGCTTCGGAATATGCTCATTCCTACGCTTAGACTTAGGCTTAGGCTTAGGCTTAGGCTTACGAATATGCTTATTCTTACGCTTAGACCCAGGCTTAGGCTTAGGAATATGCTTATAATACTGGTCCGCCCTTGTTATTTACATTGGTCCTATAACGCGTTTGACGTGACTTGTGATGGAGCATGGACGAAAGGCCGTTTTGGTCGCAATGACGGCAACATTCGCATGGGTGGATTTGGGATTTTCCCATGTGAGAAGATCCCATAATTTGAAATTTTACAGTTTTTAAACGTAAACCAGCAATCGAGATGACGATGATTTCTGGTTGAAAAATGTGTTGAACGAGTAAAATTGTCACACAATTCAATGTATGTGCGTGTGCTTTTTTACTGTAATTTAGCTTATGAAATCACATCGCTAGTTTCTGATGCAAAATTTGCATTGCAAAATTTTCACCACAATCGATACTGCTTCATGTGACTTAAATTCGTTATATCAAGAGTCGATAAATAAGAGTATGCAACTTCCAAAAATACGCATGGCATAAAAAGTACCACCGCGCGTTGCGTTTTGCCCATACCCCCCCTTATTTAGGGGGGTCAACTGCACACAGAACTCAGCTAAACTTAATTCAAGAATATAACCGGACACGGTTTGCACTGTGTATCGCAACAGCATTTGCTTGCGTTCAAGGTTTCAATACCCCCCCCCCCCAATGCAACTCGCGCCGGGTACATTTTTTAATACACGGAATGTACCCAGTGGCACACTCTTGTTATAATGAGAGATCATCCACTCTTGGTTATATTGTGAATGCCTAAGGGTTTTTGAGTATCATTTTATATATGAAACTTTGTTAAGCATAAGCCTAAACCAACGATGAGTAGGTTAAATTGGATTTAATCTGGCGTTTAAACGTGAACTGGCATATGTAAAGGTCATGGGCGGACCGCTTTTCCCTACAATACATTAAGCTTAATCTTTAGACATTTTGCCAAGGTTTTGGCTTAGGCTTAGGTATAGACGTGTCCTTTGGCTTATTGCAGAGGCTTTAGGCACAGGCTTAGACTTATCGTACGCTTAGACTTAAGCTTAGACTTAGGTATAAAGTTATCCTACGCATAGGCTTAGGCATAGACTTATCCTTTCGCGTTTAAGGTATAAAGTTATCCTTCGCTTAGGCTTAGGCGTAGGCTTAGGCTTAGGCTTAGACTTAGGCTTAGGCTTAGGCTTAGGCTTAGGCTTAGGCTTAGGCTTAGGCTTAGGCTTAGGCTTAGGCTTAGGCTTAGGCTTAGGCTTAGGCTTAGGCTTAGGCTTAGGCTTAGGCTTAGGCTTAGGCTTAGGCTTAGGCTTAGGCTTAGGCTTAGGCTTAGGCTTAGGCTTAGGCTTAGGCTTTAGCTTAGGCTTAGGCTTAGGCTTAGGCTAAGGATAGGCTTATATTTCTGCTTCGACCCTGTTCTATAAAGTAGCCGATTGAATACAATCCGATCAAACAACCCTTATCCTACAATTTTGCTCGGATGCGTGTTTATAGCCATAGAACGAACTTTATTTTTATATATGAGGATGTATTTGAAAAATAAACAAATATACTTTGAATAAAAATACATTTGTTGAAATATTTATTGAAAATTGAATCTATTTTGAACAAATTGTCGGCTGGGCATGCACGGCTATTAGCTTAATAGCTGCGGTAACAATGTTCAGCAACTTCGATAACATCTTGGGCAAATGTTAAAAACAGGGGCGGAACAGTATTATAAGTATATTCCTAAGCCTACGCCTAAGCCTAAAGCAAGCAACAAAATTAGTCTAAAGCTTAAGCTTTATTCTATTGCAGTTCCACAGAAAAACGTTCCACCCCTGATCTTTACATGGGGCATATCTTGCGTACACCAGATAACTTTTGAGGGCACAGTAGCTTCAAAGTGACCCTATTATAGCCCCTCCCTAAAACGATCCTGCCCTGTTCTATACATGGGCCAAAATTTTGAATCCGCGTTTGACTTAGTTTCGCTATCGAAAGACCAATGTTTACTATAAGCTCTGAAATCAACATAATTTATTAAGCTTCAAGTACTCTAAATTATCAGAACTATATATTAGGTATTGACTACTCAACTGCAATAAATGGTGAGTCAAATTGACTATCTCCAAAATAGGCTCTACCGAACCACACAAAAAGAGTCAAATTCCACTCGGCCAGTGTCAAACGTGCAACTTAGTGAGTCGAATTTGACTCTGGCGGAGTCGTTTTGCATTGTAGGGGCATTGACTCACCATTTTTTGCAGTGTAGAGGCGTATTACTGACCGGAAACAGCGGGATATCCACCCTCAAAATTACTATAGAGACAAAAAAGCAATATGAACAGATCAGAGAATAACATTCTGAATCATAAAGGTCAAGTCATTGTTTATCCCTCGACCCACTCGGTCGCAGAAAACTTTTACCCGATTTTTACACTCTTCCGATATGAAATCCTGGCTGTGCCGCTGATACCAACCGCCAATGGTCATACCCTCATATACGAATGACAGGGTTACCATTGGCTGTTAACATCAGAGGCGTAGTCAGGATTTCATTTCGAAATGGTATAAATTCATGTCAGAGAGCCGGTAACTGGCACTCGTGCTAGTTTATTATCATCATTCTATAATGTCATTGGTGAATTATCCATGATTTTGCTGTTTCTGCCCTATGGGTAGTGTTGGTAAGGGTAACGAAATGCTGGCATTAATAATTTGAACTGTTTTAAGTACCTTTGCAAGTCAAAACCTTTAATTATGTATGCTTGTAAGTATTGTTAGGGCTGTCTTTTTAATGTTCGCTATTATTATAAAGTGGACCCATACTTATATATAGGTATATATGTATGTATATATGTATATATTGTATATATATATGTATATATATATTTATATATATAATATATAATATATATATATTAACGAGGTTGTATTACAATTTGGTTGAAATTTTTTTGTGGGGTTACAGAGTAATTGGCCCCCATCTGGCTACACCTGAATTACTACTTATTTACAATTCATTTGTTACGTAGCAACGTAATTTTGAGACCTGTAGAAACTTAGTGAATCATCATAAACTAAGCTGATGGCCTAAAAGGATTAGCATTAAAACTTTTTGGTTTCAACCTAATTTTTTGCGTTTATGCCTACCAATAGGGGTTGTAAGCGTTTATAAGGGCGCCGGCATATTCTGGTTCGTTTAGTTTTGAAATTTATAACTATAAATTCAACTTAGCATAACTGTGTTTGTATCCGAACAGCTCAAATTAGTTTTTGACCCTGAGTTCGTACACAGCAAACCACGGTGAGCCAAATTGAGTCTCTCCGAAATAGGCTTTTCAGGACTACACAAACTGAGTCAAATTCGACTCTGCCAGAGTCAAATTCGACTCACTGTGCGACACTGGTGAGTTGAATTTGACTCTATCGGAGTCGAATTTGACTCAGTTTGTGTAGTCCGGGAAAGCCTATTTCAGAGAGTGTCAATTTGACTCACCATTTTTGGCATAGTACTGCCTCCATCCAAAAACCAGTATTCTTTGTCGCATATTTATTCCTCGGTTGTTGCTTCGTAATTGGTTCGCCGTTATGTGCCTGATAGTCGTACCACGAGCCCTGAACCGTATCTGGTATATAATATGTTTAACCTAGAATTACAAATCACAATATAGTTGACATGAGCTAACGGTGATTAGCTGTCGAAAGGATAGCATATAATGCTTATTGATCAATAGAATTAGGTTTTTGTTAATTTGTTATTCAAATCAGTATAAAACTAACGAACCAAAGCTTTGAAGGGCTAAACCCATAGGTGAACCTGATGCCTACTCTTGAGCGGCAATCATAATATCAGTAAAGGTTGCCCTTGACTACTGACAAAAAAATTACACCAAATAATCTGTTAGCAATATTGTTTGAAAGCCCGTAGGAAAACGCTTTTTGAGTGTTAATGCATCGCAGAGTAATTATTATTATTATTATTATTATTATTATTATTCAAAATACATTTCAGATCATCAACCAATTGGTTCTCTATAGCATTGCCAAAAATAGCAAATATGCTTTTATTTTCATGGTTTGTAAGCTGAACAAGTGAACTATTTTGCCAGCAAACGATACAACGTTATACCTCTATTTTGACCTGGTTGATTTGCGAAACTTTACTGAGCAGTTAAAGCTTACAGATAGAAACCTGGTATTGATTCGCACATCTGAGAGACCGAAGCTAAAAATACATGCTTGAAATTTGATCTCAGATGAAATCGCACAAAATTCATATTAGGAATTATTAAACTAACTGCCTTGTCACGCGACATTTTGCACGCATATCTACAGTGAACGGCCCATGTATAGAACAGGGCCGGAACAGTAGTATAAGCATATTCCTAAGCCTAAGCCTAAGCCAAAGTCTAAGCCTAAGCGTATGGACGATCCTATTCGTAAGCCTAAACCTAAGATTAAGCCTAAGCAAAAAAATTATTCTAAAGCTTAAACTGACTCTATGACAGCCCCTCCGAAAAACGATCCGGCCCTGTTCTATACATGGCCCATTGAAGAAAGACATGTTGGCTTAAAAGTTTAATAGTACATTTCTATTGGTCGATATGTTCTATTATAGTTTTAAAATGGCTTCTGATTGGACAGTTGCTGAGTTTGTGCCAAAAGCATTTAGTTTGAATTGTTATCAGCGTTGAAAAGTTGAAGGAGTAAACATTTCTAGAACACACTTTTAGGTACTAGTTTTCTGATTACTCTATACACAAAAAATCATTTTCTGATATTCAAGAAATCTTTTCTTAAATTCAAAACAATTATGTCTTCTTCTAGACTTTAGACATATATGTCTTGAATGCAAGACATTAATTTCTGAACTTAAATGTCTTAAATTTAAGAGTCTGTTTCACAAACGATTAACACAAATATTTGTGAAATACAACGCAAAAACATGTCTGAAATAAAAGACTTGTTTTGCTGATTTTTGAGACACATATGTATTTTAGAAACAAAATTTGTCTGAGAAGTCGCCTTCGAAATTGGAAGTTGTAAGCTCAACCAAATTCTTTAATTTTACAACCTAAGATACGCACGAAACGTAAACTATAGGTTCGGAAGAAACACGAGGTACACCCGAAATATCTTGGAAATTAGATAATTTATATACTCTTTTAAGAAAATAGAGTAGCTTTTTTACATACATAAAACTCAGAAAATAAATTCTTGAATATTAGACAACTATTTCGTGAAGGAAAGAAATTTGTTTCGTATAAATTGTAAATAGTAATTTCTTGAATATAAGACATTTAATTTTTAACCATTTCACACACAAATTTCTGAGCTGTTTAAGGCTATTAATGTCTGAAATACAAGACATTAATGTCTTGAAAAGTAAAACAGTAGGAATCTAGAAATTTCAAGACAATTTATTTTGTATGTAGTACACTCATGGACCAAACAGAGAAAAGGACAGTATGCTCTTGCCGGAATTGTTTTTGTTGAACGCTTTGAATTTAAATTTCAGATATTTGTTCAGATTTATTAGCAGTTTTTATTAGTTTGCAAACGTTAATTGCAGCAACTTTTACTGATAATTAAACATGTCAGTCACTCCATGTGGAAATCAGGTAATACAGAATCATATAATAACTTGCGTACACCAGGTTGCTAATTTTTCGTCGGCTACAGTATTAAATAGGCAAAATGTGCTGTGGGGAAACATTAATTGTTGCCTTGCAGCGCGACATTTTGCACGCATACAGTATACAGCGGCGCAACGATTTGAAAATTGTACGCAAATTATGGATGCAGTACAACACGTTCTGCAACCAGGGAAATTTGGATATCACATGCATCCTTTGGCATAGACGACTAATTTACGTAAAAAGTCTTCTAAAATTCAAGGGTTTGAGCGAAATCCTGAGATTGGATAATTTTACAAAGATTTATCGTCGACTGATAATGAGAATACGAAAATTCCTAAACATTGGCTGTTCAAGCTATATACAAGGCCGATAATTATAACTGCGACGATAGGACCTATAGTATTTTCAAATTGGCGAATAAAAGCACACTGCAAAAAATGGTGAGTAAAATTGACTCCCTCCGAAATAGGCTCTACAGGACTACACAAATTGAGTCAAATCAGACGCCCCCAGAGTCAAATTCGACTCACTTAGTCGCACGTTTGACCCTGGCGGAGTCGAATTTGACTCAGTTTGTGTAGTCCCGTAGAGCCTATTTCGGAGGGAGTCAATTTGACTCACCATTTTTTGCTGTGCAAGCTTTTCACAAAGTTTAAGAAACGTTTTAATTAATGTTTTACAAGACCTATCACCAACTGACCAATTAAATTGCAAGAAAACATTTACAATAGGTCTACCTGATTTTATTGAAGTATAAAAAACCTATTATTAACCAGCCACAATGTGATTTGACTGATAGAAAGTACAAGACAATTAAAAGGACACGTTAGATGGCTGGGCTTGTAGCCAAGGGGGGGTGAATGTGCCAGTGAAGCTCAGCCTCCCCCTGGAAAATTTTTGGCCTCCCTCGAAAGTTTTCAACATTGCTTGTAACTCATTGAACAGCCTTGAATGCCCCTCCTGAAACCTTTTTAGCCATTCCTAGCAAGGTGAGCTAGCTATGGTCCTGTAAATGGCCCATGTAAAGATCAGGCGTGGAACGTTTTGCTGCGGGACTGCAATAGAATAAGCTTAAGTTTTAGACTAATTTTTTGGTTGCGCTTAAGGCTTACACTTAGGCATAAGGTCATTTTGCCATGAAGACTTTTAGGTTTAGGAATATGCTTATACTACTGTAACGGCGCTGTTCTACACATTGGCCGATGTAACAAACTATTGAGACTAAACACCTGGTTAAGGTCCAAGATCAGTCACCAAATTGATGGCTACTATCTCCACAGTGAAATATGCCTGTAGCCAGCCCAACGTGACAGTAGAACCTGAAGTTTGAAACTTTCCTAGGGGGCACGTAAAAAAATTTTACGTGGGGTGAGCCGTCCTGGCGTGTCCATCAGGCTGCGGACCCGGTACAAAGTTTATCTGTTTCGATACGTTTCCAGGCAGAAGTCACTGCGGCAATTTCAAGCAACGCAGTTGCGATAGTCGCGTTTGGAGCAACCATTCCGGATGATTTCAATAAAGTTCAGGGCGCTGCATTGTTCTCATGCGGCGACGCACAGGTAAACACAACCAACTGCTCCCCAAACACCCGACGGTTAGCGTTGTCTTCACTATGGCGGATCCAAGGGGCTAACCACCCAACTCAGTCCACAACCCCCCGATTAAAACCAAGATTTTCTGGTAAAGTTTCGAACTGAAATGGCGTTTGGCTTCCCGTTCATGTCGCTCGCGAGTTTTGTTTCATTATCATACCTCGCACAGTTCCTGTTTAGAAATTTCTGGATCCGCCACTGGACATCCTATTTAGCATCTTTTTATTTGATCTTCGTTAATCAGCTATTTATATCACATGAACATTTTCTATTTCATCCGATATCTAATTCCAAGCTAGAATTCGGACACCAAGCGAGAAGTGTTTACAATCACCATTCGTCGATCCGAACTTGCAAATGTTAGAGTCCGTCGAGGGGGGTTCGGATGTCTTGTGCATTCATGAATGCTTGCACCAAGGCTTTGGGATTTTAGGCTGATTTGAGGTTGAAGATTGTGTATAATCTCATGATATTTTCTTTTATAATTTCAAATTAGGGCCATGCCACGCATTCTCAAATGTGTGTAGCACCTATCACCAGGTGTTGTTAGATCTTGCAACTTTCGAACCAGTGGATACTGATGCTCAAAATTCAGCACTCTTTTGGCATATGATTTGGTCTACTGCTGTAGCAATTTTAAGTTCAACACAACTTAAACAGTTAGTGAGTTTGAAAACCTATTACTGATTGATGATAGCTGCTATACACATTTGAGAATATGGGCCAAGATTTTAGAATATCGGCAATAAAATCATTTTGTACACAAGCCACGAAACTTACCGAGTTGATCAGCTACACGGTTAGGTGTAGTTCTGTGCTCTATATTATATATATATACACATATATATACATATATATAATACCTTTAGGCAGCACAAGCATTTTCTGTCACCGAAACGCCAACGTTCATCGTTTTCAACGGAGGCAAAGAAAAGGTAAGTCGAACATTTCCACTGGGGTGAGAAAAACTGTTCCGACCGAAAGGACCATAAGCCTGGTCTGTCCGCTGCCTGATACAGTGACAGCTCCTAGACGTATCTCCCCCTATTGGATTCAAAACCAAAATTTGTTACAAAAATTGGCCCATGTAAAGATCAGTGGCGGAACGTTTTTCTGTGGGACTGCAATAGAGTAAGCTTAACCCTTTCTCACATGAATATTTTCAATTTCATATGAGATGTAATTTCAAGGTAAGATTCGATCCCCAGTCTCTCGGATGGGAGGCGTTTACGATGACCACTGAGCTATAGGAGCTTGACGCTCGAGCCCGAGTAGGCTCTCTCACGTCTTGTGGAGATTTTGCACTGCGCATATATGCTATAAATGTTAAACACTGCTCGCAGTGTGTGTATTGCTCATACATTATTGGATTTAGTTGCTCACAGTATACCCTATGAGTGAAAGGGTTAAGCTTTTGACTTTTTTGCTTGGCTTAGGCCTAGGCTTAGGAATATGCTCATTCTTACGCTTAGGCTTAGGCTTAGGCTTAGGAATATGCTATAATACTGTTCCGCCCCTGTTCTTTACATTGGCTCAAAATTTAATGCTAAAATTGCGCTTGGCTTCTTCTTTCCATGAAATGTCGTTGCGACTTTCCTAGAAAAGTCGTTGCGACTTTCCTAGAAAAGTCGTTGCGACTTTCCTAGAAAAGTCGTTGCGACTTTCCTAGAAAAGTCGTTGGGACTTTCCTAGAAATGCCATTGCGACTTTCCTACAAATGTCGCTGCGACATCCCCCAAAGGCCTGACATACTTATCCTTGAACCACATATCCATAACGCAAACGTCACTTGTTGTTTTCAGGAACGCTTCAAAGCTGTCGCCGAAATCAAACTTTGAAATTCCTCCAAGTTTCAGTTTGAGAAAACTAATTTAAATTATTTTTTCCATTTCTAAAACGAGTTTATGATTGAAAAGTTAAGCTAAAGTTCTAAAGTGTAAAATCAACCTTTGATCCCAGATATAACACGGAAGTTATTCCTGCAATAGGCGAGTTATGCTAACAGTTTGACTGCGAAACAGTAAGCATTGTAGCGTGACTTAAACGCCTACTAATCAACGTCTAAAATTGTACAAACAATATTGCAGTCATAAAATAGAAACCTGCCCTCCCTGTCGAGTGTGCATTCTCTGGCAGTTACCGTGTCACACCCCTGGAAACTTTTTAAAAATCGAAGGCTGGCAAAAATTCATATATATGTACTTGCTTTAAATCTAGCTTATAGCTGAAGTAGGCGAACGAATGTAAACTTAGCAATTTTCCAAAACGGGGGCTTAAAAACTGAACGGACTCGACCTGTGAGCCGTTTGTGAAACCGATGCTACATCAGCTGATGATTGGCTGAATCGATTATCCAATGGCAAATTTCAATCGCAAACTCGTAAATTTTCAAACCAATCAATATTTATTGTAGTCGCTGTGTTTGATAGTGAAAAAAGTTTAGCTTTTACAGTTTTAATAGTGGCTGTGATTTGTGCAACTGTTCAGCATAGTATATATATACGCGGTGAATCTAGACCACTAGAACAGGTCCCTAAAGCCTTTATACAATCCCTAATCCTTGGCTTTTGTTTTGAATTTAGTTTCCCTTCAAGTTTTAGACCTAAAATGTTGCTTGGGACATGTTCTATATATGGTCCGTAATTTGTAAACCTGCCCTGTAAAAAATAGAGAGTCAAATTGACTCTCTCGAAAACAGGCTTTTCCTGACTATACAAACTGAGTCAAATTTGACTCCGCCAGCGTCAAATTCGATTCAGTGTTGACTCTGGCACAGACAAATTTGACTCAGTTTGTGTAGTCAGGAAAAGCCCGTTTCCGAGCAAGTCAATTTGACTCCCCATTTTTTACAGTGTCTTAACCCAAAAAGTTTCACAATTTATAATATGGACATTGCCTTGACAATACACTTTTCGACAAATATTCTATCTCGACCGATAAATTTTCTCATTATACAAAAAAACCGACCTGCCGAAAAGGTTCGGGGCTCGTGAGAGGCTATAAAGTTTAAACAACAAAGCA
Source organism: Enoplolaimus lenunculus (assembly GCA_030248215.1). Lineage (NCBI taxonomy): Eukaryota > Metazoa > Nematoda > Enoplea > Enoplida > Thoracostomopsidae > Enoplolaimus > Enoplolaimus lenunculus. The sequence continues at coordinate 113,967 of JASANG010001373.1, forward strand.
TTTTCGAACGCGAGTTCACTTTATGTTCAACTCGGAGCAAAAAATACTATAAAAGTCGAATTTAAACCTGAATCTGAACCGCAAACGGTTCGCTAAACTGGTTGAGATCGACAATTGATTTAGGCATAAGTCTTAAACTTGGGAGCAATGAGTCATTCAAGATTAGGTTCACTTGTGCCCGTGTAGGATTTTGAACCAGATGGAGTTTTCGTTCGACAGTCAAACGAACCATAGTTCCACTGACCGAAGGCCAATGTTACTTTTAGGGCCGTAACAGTAAATTAAGACATTTCTAAGCCTAAGCAAAAAATGCAATCTAAAAAATCTAATTCTACTCTTTTTATAGTGAAATCGAAACGGCCCTTAAAGTAAACATGGATCGAAGTCCAGAATGAGTGACGGTGAGATCACAATGACATCAATTTAATAATATTTAGTTTGCTTTTTGTTCGTTTTTATTTTCAAAATAAAAAATGCTTTAGCAAAAAAACTAATTCAACAATCAATAGAAAAAAGGGTCAATGTGAAGAACAGGGACGGGACAGTATTATAAGCATATTCTTATGCCTAAGCCTAAGCCGAAGTCTAAGCGTAAGAATGATCATATTCCTAAGCCTAAGCCTAAGCCTAAGCCAAAACCGAAGCGTAAAAGAATGAACATATTCCTACGCCAAAGCCTAAGAATAAGCGTACGAATGTGCATATTCCTAATCCTAAGCCTAAACCTAAACCTAAGCGTAAGATTGAACATATTCAAAAGCCTAAGCCTTGTTTACGCCAAGCAAAAATATAGTCTAAAGCTTAAGCTTACTCGATTGCAGACGCACAGAAAAACGTTCCGCACATGATGTTTACATGGGCCGAAGAAAGCAACAGGTATACCATTTTGAATATTAACTTCGCTGAAAACCACTGAATGCAAGTTGTTCAGGTTCCATTCATCGGTCTGTATATAGAACATGGGCAGAACAGTAGTATAAGCATAATCCGTAACCCAAAATCCAAGCGTAAGCATAACAATGTTTTTATACGTGTAAACCTAAGCAAAAAATTAGTCTAAAGCTTAAGCTTACTCTATTCCAGTACGACGGAATAACGTTCCGCAACTGATCTTTACATGTGCTTGTTCATCGAACCATGTGAACTGAAACATAAACCTAAAAATTAGCTACAAAACTGCTAAAACGCAGGGTTAAATTAAACAATTCCAACAGTCAATTATTCTGGTACTAGAAACCTAAAAATTATAGATGGGCACCGGACATCCGGATATAAAAAATATGAGCATATGTAGCAGAGAAGAAACGTGTATCCGGATATCTGATGGATATCCGAATGCTATTGCGTAAAAAAATTTTTCCAATAATTTGCATTGTTTCACCATTAAATGAGCTGGAGCTGACGAAAGGAAATTCTTTATTGAAACCTGAGTTAGAAGTTAAACCACATTCCTGCATAATTCCATTGCGATTAAAAATTTCAAATTAAAGTTTAGCTTGATATTTATCGGAATAATGACTTCTTACTTTTAAATTATCTCAAAACTAGCCCAGTGAAAAATTTGCATCGAATATACGCACCGTCAAGTACTAAATGTATTACCTTTTCAAGAAACAAAATTTACTTGTACATATATCATGTCGCATAGAAAAATTACATACTGGGCGTGATTTTAAATTCTGATCGCTCTTGATTTAATAAGGTGTCAAGCCTAACTGGAGTACTTATAACGCTAAGAAAAAGGCTTGCTTGCAAATGTGGCAATCTGTAAAGGGCACATTTGAATTTCCAATGACACAGAACTCATGAGGTCATAACTTTTGAATTCAAACCCACCCACGCTAAGCGTATTTCTTATCATACATCAAAACAGTCAAAAGTATATACTTTATCAGCGATTCTAGCCGTCTGAATAATGAACAGCTTTGTGTGTCGTTGGGGCTGGCAATAACCCCATCCTGCTTAGTGCCCTTTTTAAATGCGGAAGGTTCAAGGTAGCCGCAGCGTCTCCACTAACAGAAAAAACACCAAATTGATTCAAAAAGATTGTTTGAAACAGAAAAACTTTTCTTCTACATTTGTGTCGTGAAATTAATAGTAAAATCGGTGCGCTTGACACAAGTCATCAAATGCGCGTTGCTTTTACACCGCAATATACATCAAAAAGTAAAGCTTTAACTGTTGGAAATAGGAACATTTCCGTTTCTGCAGTAGTCCATAAGATTTCAAAAAGTGAAAGTATAATTATTCAATTCTTAAAAAAATTAAAATTTAATTGAAATCATTAGGGGAGGTTATGAGGAACCAGATCGTGCATTGTGTTTCGATATATTAAGACTAGCGCGGGTATTGAAGATTCGAACCAATATTACTTCATCAATGTAACAACCAAAACATAATTCCTAACTTTAAGCTTCCTAAGTTTAAACCACCTCAGCGTAAAAACAAGTCTAAAACAAAGCTTAGCGTAAAAGCCAAAACAAAAATATAGTAAAAAAAACCTATTTTGTTTCGGTTTAGTCAGAAGGCGGGCACAAGCGGACCAAGAGGGAGTGTGCGGGCGTGCGCCACCCATCACAAATTTTTTTGTAATAAAATGATAAGTTCCTACCTGTCAATTTTCCCCCTCAGAAAGTTGTTCTGAAAAAAATAATTTGGTCCCTACAGTACAATTTTCCCCATGAGAAAATTTTTGGTGAATAATTGCGTTTCAAAACATTTACGATTCTGCCCCTTTCCCTCATAAATTTCTGGATTCGCCGCTGGAAAGAGGGCACCATTTACTGTTGTGACCTGTTCTTTACATTGGCCTTATCCGTTCACACCTGGTAAATTCATACGTGCAAAGCAAACCTAAAAGCGTTGAATTGAAGCCTAACCGTGAACATATTATATTGCTGTTCGCAGATACACTGCAAAAAAATGGTGAGCCAAATTGACTCTCTCCGAATAGACTTTTCGGGACTACACAAATTGAGTCCAATGAGACTCCGCCAGAGTTAAACGTGCTACTCAGTGAGACGAATTTGACTCAGTTTGTGTAGTCTTAAAAAGCCTATTTTGGATAGTCAATTGACTCACCGTTTTTGCAGTAGAACGCACCAGAAAACAGCCAAGTCCACAAATTTACTATCTTTCAACATTATAATACCCAAACAATTGTTCATAATCAGTGTTTGAAAACTTTGGTATAAAATTAACTTTAACACATTCAGTTACTCCTTCAGTCAGTGCCGGTTGCTTAAATTTCAATTTAAAAGAATTCAAAATCATTTCATTCACATTCGCGTGCGCTTTATCCGGTCCACAAAGCAGCCGAAATCGGTTAATATGAACCGCCATCGAATGATCTACAGCCATTTCAAATGTTCTAACCGTAGAATATTTATATTTTTGAGCTAAACTAATATAAGGTTTCCTTGAGTTCAAATCTGGATTCGTATTATCAACAACAACCGATAGTTTACGCTTCAGCGCGTCTTCAGCGTATTGCAAGCAACGTTGTTGAGTCTTCAACGAATCTCGATTCACAATTTCAAATCCCAACGGTTTGAGTACGTTTGTGACGAATGTCGACTTACCCGAACCAGGATATCCGATCATTACAATCAATTCTGGACGGCCTGAAACTTTTCAAGCCTCACAATATTGATGCTAAAATCACCGTACAATTCAGCTAACTTCAAAACAACGATTGCACTTTTCAACAGTAATCTATTCTACTGCTACGAACACCCTCCATACTACTCAAACGAAGGGAGACGTTTTCACTAACATCCAAACCTTTCAATCCATTTTGTGCTGTTTTGTTCGCCGCCGAGGGGCTGCCGCCCGCTCTCAATCCCCTCATTTTAAACGGATACTAAACCTGGATGAGGATTTCACGCTCGAAGTTCGCCGCACTAACCAATTCATTATAGTGATACAGGTTAAATCGTTAACTATGCACCTTTGGTCAGTTTAGGCGTATATGAGAAAGACCGCTTAGCGTGGGAAGCTTGCCGACGGTAGTCTCCATCCAACTTTAGTGCCTGTCCTTTCAAATTGGTAAAGGGGTCGTTTAGGCTTTAGGCTAAGAAGCTGTTCTATGCTTGATTTTTATTTACGGTTTTGTAAAATATCTCTGGCATAAAATTTTATCCAAACTATATGTAATTGCGTGTTTCGGCCAATGTAAAGAACAGGGTTGGAGCAGTATTATAAGCATATTCCTAAGCCTAAGCCTAAGCCTAAGGATGAGCCTATTCCTAAGCCTAAGCCTAAGCCTAAGGATGAGCCTATTCCTAAGCCTAAGCCTAAGCCTAAGCCTAAGCCTAAGCCTAAGCGTAAGCGTAAGAATGAGCATATTCCTAAGCCTAAGCCTAAGCCATGCAAAAATAATCAGTCTAAAGCATAAACTTACTCCATTCTGTCCCGCAGAAAAACGTTCCGCCCCTGATCTTTACACGGGTCCCTGTTTCGATAAAAAACAAACTAACCGTTTTCAAAGGGTACTTTCGTATCCTCAGGATCATACAAGTGTTTCGGCGGATTACGAATCAAAGACAACGGATTAAATGACGGCAACCGATACGGAATGCTATCTTTAGATCCAGTGAAGTATTGTTCAGGAGTGTAAAATGCAACACCAACATTCAACGCAAACAACCGGTCGCCACAGGAAAAATCTTTCTTTTTTACGTTCGAAACAGCCTAAAATATCCGACACAGTTTAGCAGTAGATTCAGAGTTTTTCAATGCAGGAAATACTTTTTGAGTTCTGAAATTTTACAACATTAAACTGTGTAATCCATGGTGTAAACGAATAGTAAAAATAACGGAAACGGAAATCGAAAACAGATATTGAAATATAAAAGTTTCAAAGATGTTTTATTTTTCTGCCAACACAATTGAGGCGCGCACTCACCGGACTTTCTAAATTTTTAAAGAAAAAATGGCGGATGCATCAAAAATTTTACGATTTTGGATGTGTTTTGTAATTTTTATTTCATTTCGAGCAATTACAGCATTATCTGTAATGAAAAATTGCACGATATATACATACCTACGTGATTTGTAACTAATTTTGATCGTAAAAATAATATAATATCCATTATTTCTATAACAGAAACAGAAAGAGACACCGATTTTTACCAGAAACGGAAACGGATATTCGGTTACAACTTGGTGTAGGTAAACACTTTGAATGGCAAAACTTCATCACAACAAGACCTGGTAATCGTCAAATGAATCTCGCTACAGTTCAGACAGAAAAATAATGTCGGTTTCTAAGCAGATGCTACACACATTTGAGAATACGGACACTAAACTAAGATTTATACTCAAATATTTTTTGCTAACTTATGCAATTTCCACAATATCATGCGTACACCAGACCAGATGACTTTTGATGGTGTAATATTATGGACGCTGAAGCTTTTTGGCTTCAACGTTCAGGATAGTGAAGCTTTTTGTGCTTCAGTAGGCTGCACACTACCCCCTCAAAAGTCACCTGGTGTACGCATGATACTGTGGAATTTGCATTACTTCTCTCCCAGCAGCGTCACCCACGTAAAAGCTTAACGATTTGTCGATTACAATACCGCCATTATAATCATTTTGAAGCAAATTCCACATGCCGGGTAGCGGTTTTCTGAAAAAATGGCACAAGACAATCAACCTTAAATTTCGATTCGGATTACAATACCTACTAAATTTAAACAAGCTCTAGTAATCGCAAGATTTATTTCCAACAGGTTACAAATATACACGTGCACATATAGTACTTGAGAAAATTATAATATCGGCTGTGTGGTGTAAATGGGTAGCGCGCTTGACTTGTGAGCGAGAGGTCCGAGGTTCGATTGCCGGCGTTGCCATATGTTAATGAGAAGTTTAGTGAACAACCATGTATATCCGCAGTACTTTGGGAAAAGGGGTCATCCGGACCGTGCGCAGTTCTGACAGTTTACATCGCAAATAGTCTGAAAACTTCCCACGGTGGAAAAAATAATTTATTTGCCAATAACTCGTTAACCAAACGTCTGATTGCAAAAAATATAACACCATTGGACTCAGCTCTGTAAGCTGCATCGAATGATATATAATCTGCCAAACTTTTGACCAAAACTTAAATAGTCGAAACTTTAAAAATTCAAATTTGGGTATGAAATGATCAGGGTAAATCATCACAAACTTAAATATGCGAAAATTTTTAAAATCCGACCACTTTTGAGCAAACACGGGCTGGAGGAGATAACCGAAAAGACCCCAATTTTTCCCATTTCATTTGCTATACTCCTGTGCCAATTTTGAGTTCAACAACTGCAATAGTTAGTGAGTTTGAAATCATGTTGCTAAACTAATGATTGTTGTTATACACATTTGAGAATATGGGCAAAATTCAAATTTTATTCCGAAACACTAACCTATTCATTCCAGATCCAGAAGAAACAAACGCTTGTACTGGACATCCCAACGCATTAACGACGCTTTCAATTTTTTCCTTTAAATCAGCCAAAATCACTTTTCCACTGACGAGGCCTTTTTGATTGGTAAATATCACAATCTTGTAGCCTAAACAATAAAATGAAATATAAAACGTTCGGTGAATGTTACTTTTAGGGACGTTACAGTAGATTAAGCGTATTCCTAAGCCTAAGCCTAAGCGTAATCGTCGCAAAAATGTGTTCCTAAGCCTAAGCCTAAGCAAAAATGTAATCTAGAATAAAAACCTACTAATAGTGTTGACTATACTTCGCCTGAATCTTGGGCACGTTCCCCCGCATTTAAGATTAAAACCTAGGCGCAGGGTTAAGCTTAGGCTTAGGCTTAGGTAAGGTTTAGACAAACGTTTAAGTTTAGACTTAGATAAACATTTCCACGATCTAAGCCTAAGCCTAACCATTTTAACATGAGCTTAATTCTACAATATTACACCAGCAAACTAACCTGTTCTGAATACTGATTTCAATTTTGCCGGAATACTTGGTAGAAACAGCTGCCAGTCGTGCTTATCTTTAGCGAAAACTTTGCCAGATTTTGTGCATATTAATGTTCCGTCCATATCAAACGCCGCTATCTAAAATAGTAAAAAAATAAACAAACAATATTCAACCTTGAGCTACAATAATAACTACGGTTCAACTCAGATGTTCGTCTCGTGGTAAAAATCGACATCCGGCTCGTGTATTTTAGTTTGATGCATATTAATGGCTTAAAGCTATAAACACAATGACCAGTTTTGTCCAAGCTGTACATTGTGCTCGATATGATCGATATAAGGAAATATACCTGCAAACATATAATCGACCAAAGACTTGAAATGACAATATATAGCAACTAGTAAACTGACTTCCAAGGATTTTAAATCCGAATATACGCTTAACATTAAGTTTCGGCTCTGGACGATCCGTAAAATATTACTCGATGCATATGTATACCTCGCCGGAAAATGATACATTAAAAACAAGTTTCGGCTCTGGACGATCCGTAAAATATTACTCGATGCATATCTATACCTCGCCGGAAAATGATACATTAAAAACAAGTTTCGGCTCTGGACGATCCGTAAAATATTACTCGATGCATATCTATACCTCGCCGGAAAATGATACATTAAAAACAAGTTTCGGCTCTGGACGATCCGTAAAATATTACTCGATGCATATCTATACCTCGCCGGAAAATGATACATTAAAAACAAGTTTCGGCTCTGGACGATCCGTAAAATATTACTCGATGCATATCTATACCTCGCCGGAAAATGATACATTAAAAACAAGTTTCGGCTCTGGACGATCCGTAAAATATTACTCGATGCATATCTATACCTCGCCGGAAAATGATACATTAAAAACAAGTTTCGGCTCTGGACGATCCGTAAAATATTACTCGATGCATATCTATACCTCGCCGGAAAATGATACATTAAAAACAAGTTTCGGCTCTGGACGATCCGTAAAATTTTATTCGATGCATATCTATACCTCGCCGGAAAATGATACTTTAAACAAATACTTCACTCTCGATGGTACCAAGAGTCGGTAATGACAAGAGTGTGCAACTCTTATGGCCCTGCATGGGACAAAATGTACCACCGGGAGTTGCGTTTTTGGCTGACCCTGCTTGTTTAGAGGGTGGCTGCTATCATATGAATATCCCTAAATTAAACTATAAGGGAAGAATGTTTGATGCCCCGTACATAAACTGTCACGGTTCGCACCGGTTGTACCCCCCTCAAAATAAAAGTGGGGTAGGAATAAAAACGCAACGCGTGCCGGGTATATTGTTTTCTGAACAGAATGTGCCCAATAGCACACTATTCTGAAATAGAGCTAATCCACTCTTGATGCTACTTTGTATCATATACTATCTGTTATTATTATTATTATTATTATTATTATTATTATTATTATTATTCAGAAAACCAAGAGTCTATGATACCCTTAAACAAGAGTATGCAACAAGCCTTGTTAACCACATCTGCCAGCGCTCGTTGCGTTTTGGTCCTATCCCTCTCACTTTGGGTGGAGGGTCGATATTACGTCCATTACGTACACGTGTAATTGCCAGCCTACATCGAAAACCTAATCGGAGATTTCAGCATCTTCGAAGATTTTGACCCCCCAAAATAGGGGGCGGGTGTAGTCCAAAAATGCAACGCGCTGGATAGATTCTTTACTACACAGAATATACCCAGTTGCATACTCTTGTTAAAGGGAATCATGCACTCTTGATAAAACTGGCAAAACTCAAAATTATCACAACTAAATTCAGTTTGTATACTGCTTGTTTACCCCCATCAAAACAACAATTAAGATATGGGACGCTCGAGTAGCCCACCGGGACCAATATACGTGTTTGCGGGACGACGTGTAACTCCCATCATTAATCACAACTGATAAATAATAAACGTCTTTCGCTCACCTTATTCGAATCTGTTAAGTCATTCGAATTAAAAACGAAAAAGTTATCACAATCAGTCCATCCACATTTTCGTTTCACTAACACGGCAGTGTTCGTTGGACATTGTACGCTAAACGACTCCATATTACCTGAAATTACTAATTTCAAATATATTACAAAATTTCACAAAATTAAACTAAAATCGCAAAATAAAATATTTTGTCTTAAAATTGCCTAAATTTTACGCACGAATTTGATACATTTCAAGCAATACACAATTACAGTCTGAATAATGGTAAACATGTAAATTGTACAGGTCTGGCACTTGGAACACAGGGAGACGTTGAGGACTCAGAAACTAGAATGCCAAAAGTTAAGTTAGGCTTAGAATTAGGCTTCAGACTAGGCTTAAGGGTAGGCTTAGGCTTAGTGGGTAGGCCATATCCGTTACAATGGCCCATATTACTTTAAGATACGTCCAGGTTTCTGGTGGGTCCATAAAAGAGTAGGTTTAGATTCTAGATTACATTGTTTTGCTTAGGCTTAGGCTTAGGCTTAGGCTTAGGAACACACTTTTGTAATGCTTCGGCTTAGGCTTAGGCTAAGGAATACGCTAAATCTACCGTTACGACCCTTAAAGTAACATTGGCCGTTACAAAAATCGCAACGGGTGTAAAAAAACCAACCGAACAAATCTGTCCGCCTTACATAAATTATCACTACTCACCAGTTGCACTTCTCAATATCTCAAATAATGTAATTAAATTTATTTTTTTCACTCAAAAACTAAAATTTCCACGTCACAAATGACCGAAAACGCAATCATATTACGAATTCCGACTGCATATTGCAATTTTAGCAAAATCGAAACGAAATATTACACAAATCCTGTGACTGCAGTTGCAATTACTGCGCCGTGTATTACTGACCGTGACTGTACATAAATACATACCCGAGTCTGTTGATGAAAAATATCGGTCCGCGTGTTTTCGAGCCAATAGCAACTTAGCCTCAACGCTAGCATCATCAGCGGATTCCGTACCACTGGATTGTTTTGGTTCATTCACCATAGTATCACGCGGTATTGTGGAAGCTTCTGAAATTAAAATATAACTTAACAAACATTGGCTGGGTTTCCGAAACCTTACTTAAGTACGACTTAGTACTTAAGTTCGTGCCAAGTAATTATTGCTTAACCGATTTGCCGTTTCTAAAATCGTACTTAAGTTAAGTAAATGCTTAATTCGCTGACTAAATTTGATATACTACAAGTTAACCGCTCAAGCATACTAGCCTGTAGACTAATGGTGACTCCTTAATATAAAGCAAAACTATTAGTTCCTTGTCATCGCAATGGCCGATATTTGGTGTTTCTTTGGTTGTGCTCGAAAATTTAAGTACGTACTTAAGTCGGCGACTTAAGTAATTGCTTAAGTGTAACTTAATGACCAGAAGTACTTAAAAATGAGAAATAAGTTCGTAAGGCAAACCTAAAATTAGACTAAAAACATCAACAAATTTTGGTTTGACAAATTCACACCAGTTCAGTATTAATCAGCGGGGTACACAGCAGTGAATTCACTCCTCCGAAACTTGTGACGAAAATAAAAAATACTCTTTTACAGAGTTCAAGTTTAAAATCACCTGTCTGTATGATTCGTTTACATAAAGTTTTTGCCGGAACAGGAACAGGAACATAAGTTGAATTTCTTTGGGAGGAACCGAAACAGGAACAGGAAGCGAAATTTGAAATAATTTTTATTACCAAATTACAGTTGGACTTTCTAGAACACCTCCGAAAAAATTACTTAAACGAATTTTCAGCTATTTCAGCATCAAGTTTTGTGAAAGCCCAACAGAAACAGTTTATTAACAAAACTGAAATAATTGGAAAAACGCAACGTTTCTCCAATATTTAAATGATTAGGCATACTATGCCACAAAACCGTAAAAAATTTTGGTTACGACACCTTCGAATGCAGGAACAGGAACATGAATTGAATTTTTGTAGGAATTCCGGCCGGAGCACGAAATCCGGTTCAACCCTGCAGTATCCCCACAAATTGAAATAACAGCAACGTACTTGTGGCAGCCGGCAAACGAAATAACCCAGACTGACCGTTTTTTTTAACTTCGGTCCAAGACTCGGTTTTAGCCGATCCCTGGCGTCCGTATAAAATTAATTCGCTCACCTGTACTGTCTTCATCGGCCACACAAACGTCATACTGGTACTTGTTTCCGAGTACACAAAGTTCATCGCCATCTTCCAATCCGTAGACTGCCTCTCGACCAGTCTTTGTTCCGTTCAAATACGCCGGTTTGACGCCAACGCTACGCATTGTAAACAACCGTTTGCGATCATTGAAACCGATTTCAACTGAAATACAAATTTTTATCAGCAACGTCGCGATGCTTAAATAGCTAATGTTATTCAGGTACATAATTTTAAAAAAATTGCAACCAATGGTGTCAGTAGGATTTTTAAACAAGCAAACGCTGCAAAAAATGATGAGTCAATCTGACTCTCGCCGAAATAGGTTTTTTCAGGACTACACAAACTGAGTCAAATTCGACTTCGACAGAGTCAAACATGCGACTCAGTGAGTCGAATTTCACTCTGGCGGAGTCGAATTTTGACTCAATTTGAGTAGTCTCGAAAAGCATATTTCGGAGAGAGTCAATTTGACTAACCAAATTCCAAAGTGCACGATTCACTAATTCGGAAATCACAAGACCTGCTACCACCAACTAGTTATAACTGCTTATGGCCACAGACAAGAGATAAACCCATGGTTGTACCCGGGCACAGACAAGAGATAAACCCATGGTTGTACCCGGGCACAGACAAGAGATAAACCCATGTTTGTACCCGGGCACAGACAAGAGATCAACCCATGGTTGTACCCGGGCACAGACAAGAGATAAACCCATGGTTGTACCCGGGCACAGACAAGAGATAAACCCATGGTTGTACCCGGGCACAGACAAGAGACAAACCTACGGTTGTACCCTAAACAGATTCATAACAGCGATCAAGTAGAATTTAAACGCAAATACCTGACCGATAAGCGCTATATCACCCATCGACATTCATGCTACGCTCTGCATCCGAAATACCGTACGGCAGGTACGATAATATTTGCCAAAGGCACCGAGGCTTTTATTAGGCACCGCTCGAGGGCCTTTGCCAAAACCCGTCTTCCTGCCCTACCGAGGATGCCAAAAATGTTGCAATAGCACAACGGCGATATTATCGCTGTATTTCTAAGCAACATTTCATTTATTACCCCCTCCAGTTTTAAGACGGCCTGGAGGTCGACGAGTCTTTTCAAAGAAGCCCCCCGAATTTTCGGGGCATAGAATTTACAGTCGTTTTTACTCGAATATTTGGTCTTGTTTCAACTTTTTTTATTTGTCGGTTTAGTTGTCTTAAATGGAACGTATTGGTGTCAGGTTATACAAGACATGAAACGAACTGAGTCTCAAGCTAAACGGATTCAAGCATCGCGTACACTGTAAATTTCTGTGAGATGATTTTAACTCAGAATCAGTTGAATCACTCAGTCTGAGTCTCAAGACTATCAGAACTCAGAATTTTGAGTTGATGCAATTCATTCTGAGTTAATTAATCAACTCACTCAGAGAGTGAACTCCACTCAGAGTAAAAGTCAACTCAACTCAGAGTGAGTTAATGTTTACTGATATTATAATTCCGAAATAACCAACTCGCTTGGTGAATTGATTAATCAACTCATTGGAATTTACAGTGTAGTCAAAATCGTTGATTCTAATATACAGGGGCGGATCCTAGGAAAAAACTTAACTGAGCCATATACACCGGTCACTGTACACTGTAAATTCCAATGAGTTGAATAACTAACTCAGCTAGTGAGTTGGTTATTTCTGAGTTAATATCAGTAAACATTAACTCACTCTCAGTTGAGTTAATTCCCATTCTGAGTTGAGTGAACTTTGGCTGCGTTGATTAATTAACTCAGAATGAATTCAATCAACTCAACATTCTGAGTTCGGAAAATCCTAACTCAGACTGAGTGATTCAACTCATTCTGCGTTAAAATCAACTCACTGAAATTTACAGTGTAAGACAAACCTGTAATAGACTGACGCCGTCCTACTCGGAGCGGTTTCGCTTTTAATATGCGACAAACTTTTTTTTGCCTAATACAACAGGGGGTACGCAGGCATTCAATATCTTTCTTCTGAATCCGGTCAACAATAACATTTGCCAACTTACCTTGCTTTTTCGAACAGTGCAAATCAAGAATGCCACAAGAGCGATTACGTCCAAGGAAAAACGGAGTGCACTCAGAACATACGGTTACTTCTGAATGCGTATCTGGCAGCTTAGGTACCAATCTTAGTCGCATTAATAGAGTTACAATATATCTACTAATAGCAATGATTTCAATGCTAAACTTTGCAGGTTGATAGGAACTAATCAAATTCACACATTACACCGTAAAAATTGCACGAATAATCCCAAAGTCAAAAGATCCGTAATCTCAACCGAGTGTAGCATCCATATCGAGTTTAGCGATAAATCTCACCTAATCCTTTCCCGCATATATACAGAATGGTCTTCACAAGACTTGAGAGCCCCTGCGGTCAAGCACTTCATAATTGTCGGATGGGGGTAAACTCTTCCCATTCGAGACTTTGGGTTACAAATAACCAGTGTGATGTTGAATTTTAGGTAAAATAGCAAATATTAATTCACAGGAGCAAACTTATTTTGCAATGTTTTCTGTGGTGATGTTTTGCACTGCACTGCGGAACTTTGGCCAATGTAAAGAATAGGGGCGGAACAGTATTACAAGCATATTCCTAAGCATAAGCCTAAGCGTAAACAATGAACACACTGTAACTTTCAGCGAGTTGATTTTAACTCAGAATGAGTTGAATTACTCAGACTGAGTTAGGACTTTCCGAACTCAAAATTCTGAGTTGAGTCAATTCATTCTGAGTTAATTAATCAACGCAGCCAAAGTTCACTAAACTCAGAATGGGAATTAACTCAACTGAGAGTGAGTTAATGTTTACTGATATTAATTCAGAAATAACCAACTCGCTAGCTGAATTGATTCATCAACTCATTGGAATTTACAGTGCATATTCCTAAGCCTAAGCCAAGCAAAAAAATTAGTCTAAAGCTTAAGCTTACTCTTTTCTGATCCCAAAGAAAAACGTTCCGCCCCTGATCTTTACATAAGCCGGAACATTTAACAGCCATTATATACAAATGTTCTTTAATGTCAGTCATTTAAAAATGCCATGGTGCCAACGAAATTATGCTTCCGGCAAGAATTACGATTCAAAACAACTTTCGATCCCGGTGAGAAAATGGACCGGAATAAAAACTGGGACTGCCTTGGTGTTGGCAATATCCAGTAAATTGCTTTTTCAACATTCAGGTTTTCGAAAAACTAAACCCGTATTGCAAATGTTAAAATTCATACATTAATCACGAAATTTGTAGTTCCCAATCCGATCTTTACATGGGGAATGGCCCATGTTAACATCAGGGACAGAACGTTTTTCTGTGGGACTAGAAAAGAGTAAGCTTAAAGCTTTAGACTAAATTTTTTGCTTGGCTTAAACTGTGGCTTAGGAATATGGTTATAATACTGTTCCGCCCCTAATCTGTACATTGGCCCAATCCGGTATACATTCCAGTAAAACACGTCTACGTCTATTCCGTGTCAGATATAGAGTTTGGTACCCTGAAAAATACAATCTAAACGTCAGCAATTTTGCAGTAGTGATTTATCACCTGTTCCTGCTGCGGTGATCAACTGCTTGTTTTATCGATTGCTGTTTGTAGTTCCAGTCAAGCTGTAAACGAAAGGTGCTCATTAAAACGGTAACTTTATTCAAATCCAGGTAAAAATTGTCATCCGGTACCGCAATACCAGATACTCAGTTACTTTTACGCTCAAAATTATTATACGTCACTTATGTCTCGCAATTATTCATTTTATATATACTGCAATTGGCTCATGTAAACATAAGGGGCGGAACATTTTTCTGTGAGGCTGCAATAGAGTGAGCTTAAGCTTTAGGCTAGCTTAATTTTTCGCTTGGCTTAGGCTTCAGTTTAGGAATATGCTCGTTCCTACGCTTAAGCTTAGCCTTAGGAATATGCTTATATTACTGTTCCACTCCTGTTCTTTTCATTGACCCTGAATTGTTCGACCGTTTCCATTATTTTGCAACACATTACACCCGGTCCAAAGTTATTTAAAAATTTACAGATATATCTGCTCGTGTTGCAAGTTACACACTGCAAAATATTTACAGTATTTTATAAACAAAACAAGACATTTATTATAAACTCAAAGAACGGAAACAAAAACTTAACCCATCATACAAGTCAAAGTAGTTCGAGTACAACATTTCCGATTTTCAAGTAGTGTAAACTATGCCATATATTGTCCTATTCACTGCAAAATATCGTGAGTTAAATTGACTCTCCCCGAAATAGGCCCTACTGGACCACACAAACTGAGTCAAATTCGACTCCGCCAGAGTCAAACATGTGACTCAGTGAATCGAATTTGACTCAGTTTGCGTAGTCCCGCGGAGTCTATTTCGGAGAGTCAATTTGACTCACCTTTTTTGCAGTGTGTGCACAGCACTAATCACAAGTTTGTGATGGATGTGAAATCGACTGACGTCAGAGGTCGGCCTTAATTCATATCTCTGCAATCGAGCCAACATCCGACATATTTTTCGAAACCCGTTTCCGGCACTTTTTGAAATCAGATTTCCAAATCTACAAATCATTCTGATGCTTATTACGTTTTTTCTTCTTCCACATCGGCTTGCCTTTGACGTTGACATGTTGATAATAATTGAATCCAACTTTGTGACCTTTAGATAATCGTCCTTGTTGCTGTTTATCCTAAAAATAAAATAAACTAAAACTCGCGCCTGCTCAATGAATAGAGTTAGCAAATATTTTCTGCAGCAGCTTCAATGGTTGCATAACCCTCATCATTGCTACACAAGGATTTCCATACTCAAGAAATCATAACATTCTAATGAGAAATACATCTTTCAAATATTAACATCTCCGACTTATATCCGTATTGAATAAAATGAACAGTAAAAATATAAAATAGTGAAAGCATGAGCGATTTGACCACTTCACAGGAAAACGGGATAGGTTTGCTAGCAATCACAGCCGCCCAAGTTTCGGAACGGCAAGGTTGCATACGTCTTAATAATGAAACAATAATCTGACGTATGTTATTTCACTTACAGGCAATATAGCCATGACATCAGCAGCAGACTTGTTTGTTTTTTTATGTTTTGCACCACCTGTAACAACCAAAACGGTAATAACTCAATCATCCAAACATTTAGCAAACTGAATTAGAGTAAATAACTTTCTGCCACAATTAGTTTACTGTTCACATTGGCTGGGTTTCTGAAATCTTACTTAAGTGTTTACTTGTATTTTGCTTAAATACTTCATTATTATTTTGTACCTCAAGTAGCATACACTCGCTCAAAAAGTAATTATCGACTTATGCTATCGCCAATTAAATTCTACAATTCAATATTTCCACATTTTACCTCGTCTCCGTTTTCGTTTTCGTTTTTCATCATTTTTCATTTGCTTCAGCTCCGGTTCTAGTTCATCCAGTTCCGCTTTACAGCCCAAATCGCTGAGTCCACTCAATTCGCTTAATCCAGACGCAATACTTTGGGTATCACTCATCTGGTCGCCTTGGTTATCACCCTCTGCCTCATGCTGTTTTTCGTTTTGTCCTAAAACGCATAATTACCTGATAGGATGTAAACAGTTTGCAAAATAACTGTATATATAGGTAGTTGTTTATTAATAAAACGTTCCACATTCTGATCGATTCTTCCTAAACTGATATGAACAGAAACTCTATTAAACATCTAACTTACCTGATGTAGACGGCAAGCTACCAGGATCCGACATTGCATCATACTCCGTAGTTCCTATCATTGAAACCGCTTCTGTGCGTTCGTCTTCATTCATATCCAGCGATCTAACGTCATCCCCAGAAAACGACACGTCAACCCTGACCTTTGACAGCTGTTGTCGCGACTGAAATGATCAAAAATGTCTCCCGTTCTATCGTTATTCTCTGTCACATTCTTAAATGCATGCAACGATGCAAAGAAAACGTTTTGGTACAGCTTTACAGACACAGGTATGGCTTTGTAACTTAATACATAAAATTAGACATAAATTTTTTTCAAATGGTCATGACCACACCAACTTAGGTGATCCAGTTGGTATGTGCAGGAAGGTGCAGTTTCACCTCCTCAGATTCCCAATGCAATTTTTGTAACATAAAGTAGCTATCAGGGCACAAGCGGAGGTCTGCCCCCGGCTCCGGCAGAAAATCAACCTCCGTTACCGGCTCCGGTAGAATTTCGCCGGAGGTTCGGGCAAACAATTTCTGTAGTAAAATTTTGAATATTTTTCCAAAATTTTGGCACAATTTTAAGGAAAGAATTGTCCAGAATATGACAAAATAAGCGTAAAGCTAAAAGATTTAACAACACACTACAGATATTTGCTGAAATTAACAAATCAAACATCATTTTAACTACCTAATTTCGCATCACCTCCAGCGACAACTCCGACTCCGGCAAGTTTTGTTGACTTCCGGCTCCGGTATTTTTCACCCTGGTAGTTACACAGAGAGAAAAATGCTAAATTTGTAATAACATCTTATTTAAATTTTCTCCATTGAACCCCACTTGCACACCAGTATCCAAAATTTTAGCAGCACCCATAGCCACACTACCGCATTTTAGATTGCTGGTCCCTTGTTTTCTTCTGAGAAAAGTCTTTGTTGTCTTCCGAGGAAAATACACAATAACTTAACTACCGCATGTGTACCTGCAGCTTGCAATCTGGATTTTGTTTTGAAATTTCCGAAGTTTTTGAATCCAAATCCTGCCTTGATGACTGCTCTGCTGTATTTTCTGATGGCTGCTGGCCGTCCGTCGATTTGTTTTGCTGTTCACTTTCTGGTGGCTTGACATAATAAGGCAATTTGCCACGTTGGAAATCGTTCAGCACCATTTTCGCCACTGTTGCAACGTCAGGTTCGCCACCCTCAAATTTTCCAGTTATGTATTAGGCACAGATTTATAATATGTCAGGTTGGTAACAAAAGTTTAACTTCGGTTTCGAACATAAATTCGCAGGCCCAAGGAATATTGGTCAAATTGCTCAAAACTTCAACTCGCAAGCTGCCACACGCAGCTATCTGAAAAAAACTATAAACTAACTTGCACGGAGCACACAAAATTTCGATTCCGGCTAGCATTCCGATTCAATACACGTTCCAATTCCGCTCATGATTGCAGTTACAATAGGAATGCGAAATATTTTCATTTCGTTTAGTGGTTTGATGCAATCTTATCCGTCTTAATGAATGATTATGCTACTAAATTGTGGTCATCATGCGCACGGGAACTATTTCTAAAACACTGGGAGAACAGAGCACTCGCGAACAAATATTACAATGGCACATACGACTTTGTTATGTAAGAAAATAGTATAGGGTCTGAAAATATCCAGTTCCGATTTCGGTATAAAGTTCACAACACCTTCTTCGAATTTTTTATAAAACGTGACTCCCTCTCAAAAATTTTGGCTAAGATTAAACGTCTGCTCCGTAAAGCTATTTTCCCTCTAACCTTTAGCAACTTTCCGCTTCGTTTCGCCAATTTTGTCAAGAAATCTGTCGCGTCTTCCCAGTCACTAATTCGATAGGTTTTTGTTAAATAATCTGAACGGACTCGATTTAGTATTTCGTCAATATATTCTTCTGGGCAAGCGACATTTTCCACTCGAACCTAAATTATAATAACTGAGCAAAAGCTGTGAAATATTACTTACAGGTGACAACTTCATCACAACACGTAGTCCACTAATCACAAAATTATAAGATAAAACAGATATCCGTCTGAGCTCCTGCAAAAAATCGACATCTGGCTCCGGTATTCTACATTTCCGGATATTTATTGTTGAAAAGTACACATAACTCTAAATTATACAACTATTTATGACCAAAACCTCAATATTTGGCCGCAAATTTAGCTCAAAATGATACATATAAGTACTGCGAGAACGTCAGTTAATGTTATACCAGATGTAAAAACAAAATTATAACTTATTGAGCAAGTAGTATTTACTAAATTAGCGTGGTTAAGTTTAACTTTTTTCAAATTTGCGCTCTAATATCCGGCTCCGGCATTTTGGCATAAAACCTGGAAATTGGTAATACGTCCACAATCAACCGGCATGCCAGCCACAACTGCGTATCCGATGTTACACACACCAGCAGGGTAAATCACGTGTAAAGAGACTGCCAAAGTTTTAAAGTTACAAGGCCTATCACCAACAGTAGGTTGTTGTTGTTGTTGTAGCAGAGGCTCAGTCTTCATCCGTTTCATCCAGGGCGAGGCTCAGATGGGCAGCACGTGACCTATCCTGTATGCGATCATACTGATCCGAATCTCTACACTAGGTCCCCCAGAACAATCTTGTGTCAACAGATAGACTAGTGTTTCGAATTTTCAGACAGAATTATACAGTAAAACGTTTTGCTTCACGGAACCACCGGTCTCGGACTACTTACCACGCCTTTCAGAACAAGATTCGCATCAGAATCACCAGTTGGATACACAATTCCTGGACAATCGACCAAATAAATCCTTTGCATTAGCGTTACGTATTGCCATACCTAAACAAATATACACATCATATTACACTTTTCTAAAAACATTTTCGCCACAATTATATTGCACCATTGCACTGCAAGTAACTTGACCTGAACACGTAAGACAATACACAAAAAAACCAATCACACTTTATCCCCCTCAAACAATTCATCTAATAACAACATACTTTAGTCTCTCCAGCGATGGGTGCAACTTTGCAAACCTTTTTTCTCCGCAAAGTGTTGATAATTGAACTTTTGCCTACGTTCGGATATCCAATCAGACCAACCGATATTTGACGTTTATCTGTATGCAGCTAAAAAGTTGCAGTAATGCTTGTAGAAATACTTCAGCGTAACAATTTATCACTACTAGGGTTCGCAGCCAAATAATGACAATATTATGTAGCATCACCCAACCCGTTTCTGCGATACCCCCTATTTGAGAATACAGCTCGCAGAAGGCTGATATTTTCAGCGTTAAAGCAAGATTCCTGTATACACTGTACTGTACGTGATATATCGCACCGCTTGTGTGTTCGCTCAAACGACAAAAATCTGATTAGACACGAGAAAAGTTTTTCAAATCGATGTGCGCAAAATATAAAACAAAATAAATAATCTAAGACAATGCAAACACAACACAAAATCACTACCTTTGCAAACTGCCGGAGTAAACTAATTAGCGCTCCTTTGCCAAACGGATTCATCATGCTTGCATGAAACGCAATAGTTGGATACTCTTTCGACAATACTGATATCCATTTTTGCTAAAAATGTAACTCTGTAAAACCACTTCGTGATTATGTCCATTCACGCCAGTAACTACTGAAATAAAGGTTTAGATTATAAAAACTAAACAGCTGCCAACTCTTTAATATATCCTTTAAAGGTATTTAATTTAACAGTAACAAACAGTAAGTGTGGCGTTATATTTGTCGTGCGGTGCCGTCCGTCACTATCTTTAACTGTGCCGCACCGTACGCAAATACCGCACAGTGACGGTCGCTACCTAATGACATTCACCTTTAGAAAAAGACTAACATCACCATAACAGTTGAAAGATATTTAGTGACGTTTAATTTCCCACCGGCCTTCGGTGTTGTCCAGAACCACACGCAAATAACCGTTCAGTGCCGCAAATAGTGTATACTAAAGTGTGACACAGGTTTTTAAATAGCATATTCTCGAGTGGTGAGCTTTTTAAAAATTTGAAAATTTCCGCACATTTTGTGTATTTTTAGCAAATTTTTGCACAAATATGCTATTTCGAAGCTAAGAATGGCACTAACCCATGCTTTTCGCTTCGCTTTTATTAGTTCATTTACAAACCAGGAGCATTTTACAAGTGGGGATTTTACGAGTGATTGTTTTAGGTCAAAAAAGTAACGTCCCCTGACTAGTAAAATGATAGTCACAACTCACAACCTAATTCAACCGTTAAATTGCTTAAAAATAAAAATTCAGCAACTTACCGTTGCCCAAGTCGGAACAAGGTCCACTTTGTTCAAAATAAAAACTAAATGTTTGAATGGTTTTTCTTTCCTCAAAAATTCCTCGACGTGCTTGGATCTTGTGCCCATTGGGTCACGGCCATCAAGAACTTGTAACACTACATCTGAGGAATCAATGACCTACAAGTAAAATAACAACAACAATTTTCACCTAAACTATGCACAATTTTATAATAACTTTCAAAATAATTTTCACCCGACACTGAAACATGTTGCGCCGTTAAGTTTCCAAAAACTCTTTGCTTAGTGAATAAGCTTAGGCTCAGGTTTACATTTTTCAAAAGGCTTTTACAACCAACCTGCTTCAGAAAATTAAATCTCGTTCAATAAATCAGTTAGCGCGCCTTACCTTATACAGTTCGTTCCAAATGCGTTTCGACGTTCCTTTTTTGAATACGCACTCACGGGCTTCCATTTTAAGTGCGTCTTCGATTGAAACTAAATCTTTATCTTGGTTCGGATCGTACAAATCTGACTTAAATTCAATATCAGTAGCGAGACCCTGAAAACAACGGATCGTATCTTTTAATGTTACTGTTATCTCTTCCGTCCTATTCAAGTCAATAAGTGCAAGTTTTGTTCGAAACCCATTTCATCAAACATACAACAACTGCATCAACTAACTAAAACGATAATACAGTTTGTGATCATATTAATTATAACAAAGCGCATGACTTCCTTTCAAATCTGATATGCAACCATAGTGAGTAATCAAATGCGTAACAATGGATGATTTCAGGCATAAATACCTACCCTTTGCGATTTCTATCCGGGGTTTTGTAGGCATGTTTCAATTGTAAACAAAAGACCACTAATCCTGGCTACGACTATGCAGCTAACAACTTCAAATTTCTTAGAAAACTGCCGCAAAAATGCTAAAATACAAAGTTATTTACTAAATTTCATTTATAAAAATAGAAACGAAATACATAGATTGAAGTTTCATAACAATTACATTTACTAACCGTAACATCAGCCGCTCTCACAGTTGGTCGTTTGCGGTTTGCTTTAGGTCCAAATGTTGATTCAAAACTTTCAGTGTCCAAAATATGAACACGTGCTTGCTAAAAACAAAACAAAACATAAACAAACTATACGCGTATGATTTCAAACACAAAATATGAAAGATAAGTCATATTATGACTGTTTTAAATATAATAAATTTGTATTTTTACGAAAAAATGAAACCCAACAACGTATTCGACTAGTAAAACAACATTATTCTGCATATGAATATTATTTGTACCAAATTTAGTATGCAAGTATGCAAACACTACCTAGCTAACCCATTCCCGTGGCTATTCCGCACAATTAATAACCTTGAAAACGGCGCTACCTTTGCCTTTTCGTTCAACAGCGTAACAGGCAATTGCGTTTTTCGCATTATCACTTGATACGGATCTTTAAGTGTTTTACCCAAATGCTCTTGAAACTTTTGCAACGCTTCTTGACCAACCACCCGTGTGTTTCCTGAAATAAGGATGTCAAAATATAAACTGATAGTCAACATATTTACTATTCTAATTCCTTAAAACATTTTCGACAAAAAATACAGAAAATTGCCTAAACAAAATTATGAAGTCTAAAATCTTGCTTTTGATGTTTAAAAATAACACATTGCAGACTCAAGCTTATAGCCAGCGTGTTTAGGTGTTAAATCACCAGTTTGCGATTTTTCCGCAGGGAGCTGTAGGAACTTTTTAAGCAGGTACAACCAAATACCAATCCTTCAAAATTTTTATAAGAAGTAACCCACATTTTTAAAGTCCAAGCTACTCAAGTCCCTGATTATACTCACAACTTTAAATGACAATTTAAATTTACCAAACCATCGACGATTAGGTTCAACACGTGCGATAGCACCAGACTTTAGCGTTTCTTGAAACGGAGCCGCTTTCACAATTTTACCTTTTCGGTCCCTATAACCAATAAGTGTAAGTAGTAAAAACTAAAAGCAAAATTTTTATCTGTTCGATTTATTCACTACCAATGACAGCCTGCAACGCTGGAAATAAAAGAGAACTCAAGTTAAACATACTTTGATTTAAGAGACGTTATGTGGACGTTGTATATTTTAAGACACCCAATATCCTCAAATAAGCGTAAAACGAAACTCAAACAAAAATTATATGCCTGCAATTAATAGCACCGCTATAAATACTGACTTTTCCAACAGACATTCATCGACAATGTTAAAATTTCGTTATCGGCACAAAATCTATCTTAGAGTTGCGCTATACTTGTCGTGCTGCACCTTCAGCTGAAGCACGGTGACGGACGGCGCCAGACGTCAACAAAAGTATAGCACAATAGAAACAGTATTAAAAGCGTAAGCGATAACATATGGGTACCATTAAATTTTTAAATTTTACGAGTGGGTACGGGGTATTTAACAAGGTGTGGGAGTGAACCGGGAAAAGCCGATGTTCTGCCGGGGGCGCCGCCAAAATTTACTGAGCGCACGACAATATACCGACTCTTTTCAGCGACTATTAAACCACAGTTTTAGTGTATCACGCTCTGAATACCGTTTTGCTTTGAAATTCTTATACATCAACAGTCGATTAACAGTTGATTTTGTTCTCATTTTGCCGCCTCCCATCCGTTTAGCGCCTTCTTTTGGTCGATCTAAAAGTAACATAAAACAACGTTACCTCTGAATCCAATGTCATCACAATATGTAGCAGTGCTATAAAATACAAATTTGGCATTATTATCAACAACAAATATTAAAACGGACGATGTTAAATAAAACAAACCGGAAACCATGTGCGGACTCTGCTCAATTCTTCCTTTAACATGCATAAGGCTCACATAATCAGTGATGACAAATTCTGTACCAGTTTTAAAATTCAAGTTTTAAACAAGCAAAAAGATATAGATTTCAACTAAAAAGTTCGAATTTATGAAGTTGCATGATCATTAAGACTTTTAAAACTGGTACAGCGTTTGTCGTCACTGATTTCTAGGGGAACCAAGTGCATCAGTAGTGACTTACCTAATCAGCAGTGACTTACCTGGATTCATGCTATGTTTCGCTTTCGACACATAATCTTTCACCTTCTTTTCACGAGTAACCCTAGCCATTATTAATTACGCCACCAGCTAATTTAGCTGTATATACAAATACTATAAATCTGACTTTAAAATAAAATACAATGGAAAGTACTGCTTTTGTAGGGTGTCTTCTGGACCGAGAACCCGCAAATTAAAAAGAATCGTCAGCACAGCAGGGTTAAAGCTATGATTGCAGGGAGATTCGGTAGCAAAATTGCAATTTGACGCAGGGTAAAGTGTGCGGTGTAAACTCAAACACAGCATATTCCAGGGCGAGGTGAAAAATACCAGAGCCGGAGGTCAACGAAACTTGCCGGAGCAGGAGGTGCGGCGAAATTAGGCAGTAAAAATGATGGTTAATTAGTTAAATTTAGCCAATATCTGCAATGTTGTTTGGTTTTACGATCATTTTCAGTGAAATTTCGGAAATTCTTTCCTAACAATAGTAACAAAAGTAATACGAAACGCGCTAAACAGTGAATTTTGCAAAATTTTACTACAGAAATTGCCGGAATCTCCGGCAAAAATTGTACGGTAGCCGGAGGTTTATTTTCTACCGAAACCGATGGAAGACATCCGGTTGTACCCTGGTATATTCGTATCATATGCATGAAGCACGAGAAAAAGTATGACGTTATCAAAAACTTCAATCAGCAATTAAAATTGGCAACTTGTTCGTTTACCCAGCTGACATGAAATTTGAAATTCTTATGAATGCTAACCTTTCATTCGTTATATGCCAACAGAACTGCTTTTCCTTCCTCAAAAAATTCGGCTGTTTTCGCAATTTTGCATAGCAATTTAAAGGACCTTGCAACTGCATATCTTATATAACGCTCAAACTACGTTCTGCAAAACCTAACGCCCGTTCACTGACAAACAACATAAACCACGACTAGAATATAAACTTTACTGTATGAAAGACATTTTGCACCATGCAGAAAGAATATTTACTATCGTTAAAAGAAATTATTTAACTTTAACCACATGTTCCTCGTGTCTTATAATTTCAGAATCAAAATCATGACAATAACCAGTTAAACGTAGGAATTATAGGGTGAATGCAAAAGCTAAACTATATTAATACGATATATCACGTATCCGCCGGATAACAATTTTACTGCATACCAGAACCGGACAGTAAATTGTTTACCGGAAACAGATGTTAGCCGGATATAGTATCTATATTTGTGCACTGTTGGGTGCTGAAAGTTATTTGAGTTGTACAAAAGTATGGGTTTACTAAGTTAAGTATTGTTGGCTTGGATTTTTAATTTCGTTTCAACATGCGCTAACGTTATTTCTGCATGACAAACTTTCGCTGCATATATGGCAAAAAACAAACTCATTTACGACCGTAAACGATCTTATATGCAGGATTTTAATATTACTGGTGCTGAAGTTTAACTTAACCAAAGCGAAGCGACAAGTCTCTAGAACAGAGTATAGCAGCCAAAGACCATAAACCAAGGGATTTTTACGCTACAAAATGACGGGAAAACTCTCAAAAACTAAAGTCAACCCCAGTTTGTTAAAAACGTTGGTTCTCAAAGTCTTAGTACATGCAGCATTTAATTACAGAAACTGTGCAATACTTATTTTGGTTATGTTTAAGTTTGAAAAATTATGTTATTTAAGATGAGGTTGTACAATCCGTGTATTTTGTTTCTATTGAGCTAGCTTAGCGAGTTCGCAGAGAAAACTATCGTTAACGTACACCTACAGTGGAAAAATTATACGAGGGCAAAATTACGCTGAGACACCGGGTACCGGAACCGGATAAAGAATGTCGATTTTTTGCCGGATATTAATCGGCAACTGAGTATTTAGTCGATACACAGGAACCGGAACCAGAAAAATTACTTGTTACCGAAAACTTTACATATTTTTTAAGTTATTTTATTCGTCGGGAAACGTATGATAAGTTATGGAGAACGTACGACACAAATTAATAATTTTGACAATACACACTCAGACCCTTTCAGAAAAATATGTTTGAACAATATGCCAATCTTTCTAAAATTTTTTGGAATGAGAAAATTCAATACCGAAAATACCGGATTTATTACCGGTACCGAATAGTGAAACATACCAGATCCCCTGCCGGAACCGGAATTCCGGTTGCACCGTGATAACAGTATATTTCAGTTGCATCTTCAGAATGCCATTGCAGTTTGCCACACGTGAGGTTTCGTTACTTGCGAACACAAAACAAATATAAACGGGAAACCAACCGATTCTCAAATGGTTAACTTGTGAAAATCATTCAGCTTTCAAGCGTACAAAGAAATGTCCCACAGCATACAAAAGCAGTTCCAGTTATGACTCTCGCCGAGGGTCGCGATTCTTTCATTACTAAGTGTCCAAAAATTGTTGTAACTACAACGGTTAACGAATTGACGATCGGCACAATCGTACTAATGTCCAGCCGTACGACCAATGTATGAAATGCAATTGATGCAGACTGAAAAGATAACAGACAGTTCCACAGTTTAATATTAGTGCTATGCTAATCTAATCCCCATTTACTTTCCTCGCAACTACACGCCGACACGTATGCTGCCGACTACGTAGCATACATAAAGTGCTCTGCACTGTATTGCAAGTGCAAAATTTGGCATATATGTGACATGTTAAAGCAGCCTTAATTAATATATAAATCGTTTACAACAAACCTGATTCAGAAGAAACGGCAGAAGAAATCCCAGATCAGTAATTACATTCCACAAAGTATTTATCCGAATTCTAACGATCCCATACTGATTATCTTCATCGTTAGAAAGGGTTTTTAAATTAGAAACACCACTTTTTAGTAATGGATTAGATAGTCCCCAAACTAAAGATACGAGAAATATTTGGCAATAGTCGGCCAAAATCATGCAACGTTTGGAACTGATTACAATATATAGCGAAAAACTATGATAAATATACTTAGAATCTGATAAATATAAAACGTGTTAAAACTGTTTTAGTGCAACATTATGACAACTGGCGGTGACTAAGTTAGTCAATATCTATAAAACACTGTTCACACGCACACCTGCAAATTTTCGCGCAAGAACTTGCGCATGAAATTGCACATACAAATATTTGCAACTAAAAATATATAGCTGTTATTTACTTGTGCAAATTAATGCAACTCGAACACGCAGCAGCTAGTACGCTTAAGTGTTTACGTTGTTGCTGAATCCGTTTATAAACACACATTTTGGGTTATCACTGTTCTACTAGCTTAGTCATTACCGTAAAAGAAACGGGCGTAAAATCAGTATTATTTGGCGTAAGTCTAGCTTTTTGAGCATAACACTGTATACTAGAAACGCAACTACCGTTGATAAGTTTCAAAGAACCTAAAAGTTGTGCAAAATTTTGGTCAATTTAATTTTCTAAGTGCAATAAACGTTTTTTTAAATTATGCACTAGCAACGGACAATAATTTTTGCAACACTAAACATCAATCCAGTTTGGTTCGGACAGTGCCATGGTAATCTACAAAGGTGCTCGCTAGAGGTATCCGAACCCTACAGATATATCATATTTCAATTTGACTTTTCGCTTTGAAAGTAGATAAACGTTTAATGTTATAGCTACTGGCATTCAGAATTTATAGAACTCAATTTCAAGTACTTAGCACCCGCTTTCAGTGTATTATAATCTTATAGATAATGGATTAATGTGTAATCATGCTTCGAACTGCCGGATCACGTGTTGCGCCCGTTGTTTTACAACAGTGTATGTGTTCATGTTACGTGCTGTTTTTGGTTATTTTAAAAAAACGGTTTCGCTTGTAAATACTGCGAAATCCTTGTAGGCCAAGACTGAAATGTTTTACGTTACCGGCTAACGTGTTTTAATGGCTGCTGGCGTGTTTCTTTAAAGATGACTATTGTAAGTTAAGGTCGTATAACATTCGTAACTCTGTTAGCAATGTCGAAGTGCCGGAGCAGACAGGGCTATGGGCTGTCCCCAAGCTCCTGGGGTTAGGGGTTTCCACACTCGCGAGCGAAGCGAGCGAGAAGTCAGCCGCATTTAAAGCTTCGGTTGGTTTTGTTTCAACCGGTTATGGTGGGGTCTGTGATAAGTTGGAAGGGTAGGGTACGACGGTTTTTCGTTCTGTGTTCTCAGCAGCTGAAAATGAGGGACGCTCCCAGGAGGTTTGGAACTCGGTCGACAGATTTTCAGTCCAGCGCGCTATCCACCGAGCCATGCCGCCTCTCAATGAACTGCTGAGTTTTTCTATTTTAATGCCTTATAAGAACCCCAACATACACATGCATCTTGGTTCTTCAATGTTTTTAGCGCTTCCGCATATGAAGGAACTTCATATGCTTCAACGTTTTACCGATGTGCAGCATTAGCATGAGGTTTCATTTTGCCTCCATACATCCGCATGTCACATCCCCCGGTTTTCCTACGAGGTAGTCCCTTGACCGCCAACTTATATATTTTCGGTTCTACCGCGGCAGTTTGCCATTGCGGTCCTATCGTGGTCACCATGTGATAAGTTGGGTAGGCTAGGGTACGACATTTTTTAGTTCTGAGTTCTCAGCAGCTGAAAATGAGGGAGGCTTTCAGGAGGTTTCGAATTCGGTGGACAGATTTTCATTTCAGCGCGTTATCCACTGAACCACGCCGCCTCACAATCAACTGCTGAGTTTTTCTATTTTTATGCCGTATAAGAACCTCAACATGCACATGCATCTTGATTCTTCAATGTTTTACCGCTTCTGCATATGAAGGCACTTCATATGCATCAACGTTTTACCGATGTGCCGCATTAACATGAGGTTTCATTTTGCCTGCATACATCCGCATGTCACAGGGTCCTGTTAAGGGTGTGGCCCCTACAAAGGGGGGGTGGTATGGCGGGTAGCTGCTCCGGCCCTGAGCATTGGGTAGGCGAAGCTTAGTATTCATTGATCAGCTAAGGAAACTAACTATTTTATTTATTCGTTTCTTAGGTCGTCTGCAACAAACCGCGGCTGCACCGGATAAAATTGAGGTGTTTGTTGACGGAAAACCAGTATATGTTGAACCAAACACAACGGTTTTGCAGGTTGGTTAATTGTTTTGGTTATGTTTGGTAAAAATCTGAATATCTAGATCATTCGGGTCTTCACATAAATGGTGCAATTTTAAAGGAAAAATAAGGTGTTATACAGCTTTGTTTTGAAAATTATGCCTGTACTAAAATATGCAGATGTGAAAATATTTTTGTTTCAGGCATGTGCCGTCGCTGGTGTCGAAATTCCTCGTTTTTGTTATCATGAACGCTTATCTATTGCAGGAAACTGCCGCATGTGTTTGGTAGAAGTTGAAAAATCTGTTAAGGTTCGTGGAGTTTAATTTTAGCGTTAGATGTTTTAGTATTGACATTGGCTGTTGATTAGAAGCATAATATTTGTACTAATGACCACAGTTATAGTTATTGTCCGTCGGTTCTTGTGTTTTCTTGTCTGGCCCGTAGCCAAGGGGGGCAGGGGGTTAGCCCCTTGCAAAGTTTTGGTCCCCTAGAAATTTTAAACCTTGCATAAAGTTGTTGACAACACTTGTATGCCCCTCTTGAAAAATTTTAGCACTCCTATCAAAGTTAGCTGGCTGCGAGCCTATTGTACAAATTGAGTACAAACAACATTTTCTAATTTTTGAACATTTTAGCCGGTGGCTTCTTGCGCTATGCCAGTAATGAAAGGAATGCGCGTTAAAACCGATTCGCTAATGTCAAAGAAAGCTAGGTAACAATTTTTTGTGCTAGTTATTTGATGTGAACAGCCAAGCATAAAATTTATGATTGATTAGCTATGCACTGGACAGTAAGCACGTGAGACATGCTTGTCCGTGTGTATATGCAAATGCATTGCAATATACAATATGATTGATGGTAGCATAAGGTCGAGATGCGTAATAAAACGGTCTGAAGTTCCGATTCCTACAAAAACTTGTAAGCACGAAAAGCGGTATCACCAATGTTTATTCACAGGAATGGAACTCGGGTTGCTTGCGGAGTAACGCATATGGCGTTGTCTGAAACTTTGAATTGCTTGGAAAATAGTTAAAATCCTTGAAAAATCATTGTTTTAGGAATTCAATAAATGGCTTGCGATAACCGCTCGAAACTAGCACAACAGAGGCCATTAGTTTCGGCTTGCTTGGTTTCGGCCTCATTCTTTTTAGTGGTATTTTAGAGAAGGTGTAATGGAATTTCTGCTGGTCAATCATCCACTCGATTGTCCAATTTGTGATCAAGGTGGAGAATGCGATTTACAAGATCAGTCAATGGCGTTTGGAAGTGATCGTAGCAGATTTACTGATAATCCTGTCACTGGCAAACGGTAAAAATCAACTGTTATAGTTAGTTGAATGAATATTTTAAATTTTAACTAAACCGGTGTTTTGAAAGTGTTTTTGTAGTTGTTTTTAACCTTTTATTAGGAATAAAAAAGATAGCGTAGTTTGCTTGACTTGTTTAGGGTTTTAAAATGTGTATTGGTGGCGCTTTGATTGTTTCAGAGCTGTTGAAGATAAAAACATTGGACCTCTAGTGAAAACAATTATGACTCGGTGCATTCATTGCACCAGATGTGTCAGGCAAGTTACAGATGTTAAAATAACAAATAGATATAAAAATTGCAAAATACTTAATCTAACGTGGAATATTATTATTTTTGAAATCATTGTCTAGTCGCACTGTGTTTAAATAACTTTTATTTTTAAGTTAAATTGTGTGATTAGTAAAATTTTAGTGTGAACGTTGGAATATGTTACCAATACGGTTTAGGTAAGCATTACATAACATCAAGTTTTCGCGCATTAAACAGTGAACACTTTTTGAACAGTGAACACTTTTTGCTACATCTTTATTGGAGTATATTTCACGCTAAAGCGTGTCTTTCCTGTTGCGAATTTAGAGCTCCTTGTTGAAGCTGCTCTCTAAAAAGGTTATTTATATGGCACAATTTTGTCGATGCTGAAGGTGGACGTAAACACATACCTCTGATTAGCTAAGTATCCGTCGAGGATTCAACAGCAACAGTATTTTATAGGAAGCAGGAACAGGAACAAGAATTGTATGCTTTGCAAGAGTTCTAGCGCGAACAGGAATTCTTGTAGAACCAGAAGTATTCGCTCAAATTTAACAGTGTTTTTGTGATTGTATTACATTGATTCATGAATCCTGTGTTTTAGGTTTGCCAACGAAGTGGCTGGAATTAGTGATCTAGGAACGACAGGTCGCGGTAACGACATGCAAATTGGAACGTATGTTGAAAAATTGTTCGCTTCCGAATTGTCTGGCAATGTTATAGATTTATGTCCAGTTGGCGCATTAACATCGAAGCCGTATTCGTTTACTGCAAGACCGTGGGAAACCAGGTAATTTATTTCTTTTTAATACATGAGTACTGTATAGTGGTAGTTTAAACGTAGATAGGTTTAAAACAGTGGGGTAGGCAGACAATAATTTTAGTAAGAATCTTAAGTCTGGGCCCATATTGTCATATAGGTGTATCATCTATCACCTGAGAATATTAACCATGTTTTTGCTTTAAACTTCTCACAGGTAATTTGTAAGGTGAAAAATATTGCAAGTTTTCTTAGCTGGAGTTTTAACAAACATTTTTTGAAATGTTTTTAGCTGGTAATGTCAAAAACTTGTCATCTCAGTGCTTAGTTTGTTGCAGATTTAGGTTGAAAAGTTAATTGTGTACCTGTTTACGTATGGGCATAAATTGAATGCTAGGTTTTGGACTCAGTGTATTTTAGACGCGTTGAAACTATTGATGTTATGGACGCTATTGGTAGCAATATAACCGTTTCAACACGAACGGGTGAGGTTATGCGTGTGATTCCTCGAACAAATGAGGTAAACCATAAATATATTAACTATAATAACCTGGCCATTAAGTCTAAGCCTAAGCCTAAGTGTAAACTCAAAAATAACGCCAAGCCAAGCCGACCCAGTATTTTGAAACGTTTTTTGCTGAATTCGTAATAACATTCGTGCACGAGGCACCTTTGTCAGTGGTTGTGCCTTAACAATGCCTTATTGCTGTATTATTCGAGTACTTTTTCCAATGTAGTACGGTACTTATCGATCTGTGGTACAGTTTCGCATATATTGCGAGACAGAATTGTTAGGATAGTAAACCTGAATCATCATAAAAGGTAACAGTTTCGGTGGTAAGACGCATTGCCGTACGCAGTGGAATATGGTTGCATTCCAATTCGCTGTTAAGTTCGAAAAGTATCTGCGAAGAATCGACATTTCTTGCAGCGCCGATGCTCATACTCACGAAAAGCGTCGATATTGCCAATGCCGATACAAGTGCCGATTAATCGGCACATATTTTAAATTCCAGTGTCGGTTCACGTTCTCGGTTTCGAAAGTATGAAATTATGGTTGAAACCCGCAAAATATATTGTGAAAGCCGCATATTAAAATTTACTTTGAAGGAAGTGAACGAAGAATGGATTTCGGACAAAACGCGATTCGCGTATGACGGTCTTAAACGCCAACGACTAATTGCTCCAATGGTTAAAGACTCAGATGATGGAAGCTTTCGGCAAATTGACTGGGAAGAAGCATTATTTACGGCTTCACAGAAGGTGGGGGTTCCACATTTTCGGTTACTTGTGCGAAATGCATTTAAACCTATTCCAAAACCAAAATGTTTGGAGCTGTTGGATTATACGTTGATAGATGTTGCACACAATTGTGAAAATTATCTCACAATATCATGACGATTCGAAACACCAAATCTTACTCTGTCTTTACCAGCGATAACAGATAGCGAAATAATCTTCCATTTTAAAAGAGTCTGCTTAGTTACTAAGTTGAGTTCGATTTTGTTTGAATATTGTAGTCTGTATCTAATATTCGGTTCCTTCATGATATTCTAGTAGTAAGCTTTGGTGTATTTTGACATCTGATCCTACTGACTGTTTTAGAGTGCTGACATGATTTTAGCTTAATCAGACGCCACCTGACAAGATTGCCGGTGTTGTTGGTGACTTAGTTGATGTAGAGTCTTTGGTCGCGTTCAAAGATTTAATGAATCGGTTTGGTGTTGAACAGCTTGTCACCGAGGAATCGTTCCCGGATATAGGGACTGTGTAAGTGTTGGGGACATGAACATATGCACCGCTGCTGTGCTGATTATCATAGACACGCCTACACAACGGATAATGTGTGCCGCTTAAATTTAAAATTGGGCCCATATTAAGTATGGAGGCCAACGTACTAGCAGTCTCAAAAACGCCGGTACGCTCAGAGTTGCCAAGTTTTTCAAATGCGCAGGCGTCTATGATAAGCGTCGGCCCAGTACTGCATTAGAGAATCAAATAGGTTTCAGATAATTATACCAATAACGTGTAATTACTTCTCAGCGAGAGACGTTTAACTTTAATGAGGCTTGTGTTTCGGTACCGGTTGGTCGGTTCAGTCAAACCTTTGTGTCAAAATTTCCTACGTCGCAATTTGCACTACAACATATATTATTTGTAGCACTGACTTGCGGTCAAATTATGTACTGAACGATAAAATTGTTGGTGTCGAAGAAGCTGATGTCGTATTGCTTATTGGAACAAACCCAAGATTTGAAGCACCGCTGTTCAATGCTCGAATTCGAAAAAGGTACTAGTAATTTTATCTTTTTCCTATCTTGAATTTAGAAAATATGAAAACATTTGAACGGAATTTTTGGTGGTGCGCCGAATTTGAAGGATGGTTTTACGTTTTAAGGTAATAGAGTTACATAATTGAACATTAAAGATTTATATGTAAATAAGGCTTAAAACTTGTATTCTCGATTGTGTAGCGCACAAATATGTATGTAACGCTAGATGTCATCATATTTGATTATTTGTGAACCCGAAAATCATATTTTATTACAATCCACCACGTGTTTACGGCGTGATTTTTCCATATCGCCAGATTTATACTAATTGCTAACTGGTGATAGCTGTAATAACCATTTGATGAAAAATTTTGTTTTTGTGGGTTATGTTCGTTGTGGGTGTGTTCATGGAAAAAACTTTGAAGATTGGGTTTCTTGTGCTGCCAAGTTAAGAAATATCTAGATACCTTGAAACAAAAATCCCAAAGACAGATTGACCCATGGATTCCTCCTCTGGATACGCTCATGTGTGTGCTATACTATTGCAG
Source organism: Enoplolaimus lenunculus (assembly GCA_030248215.1). NCBI lineage: Eukaryota > Metazoa > Nematoda > Enoplea > Enoplida > Thoracostomopsidae > Enoplolaimus > Enoplolaimus lenunculus. Next base: position 148,326 of record JASANG010001373.1, read on the forward strand.
CTGGATTCACTATGATCTGCGTGTTGCACTTGTCGGTGCAAAAGTTGATTTAACGTATGAATATGATGTAAGCTGTGTTACTGCTATCAAGAATGCATTTTGAGGAAAAAACTAATTTTAATAAATAATGCTAAGGTCCGAACTTTTGTATACTACTTCTTGGGGTTGACTTTTTGAGGTTTGTGATATATTTCATACAGGCGCGTTGGTAGAAGTGCCATGGAAGGCAAGGCCTGTTAAATTCTTATTTCAGTTGTTTTTATTTTGCTTGTTTATTGTTATTATATAAATGTCTTTTTATTGTAGCATGTCGGCACCGATATGAAGACTATTGCACAGTTGGCAGATCAGTCTCATCCGTTTTATAAGGTATATATAATTACTTGGGGTTGTGGTTATATAACAGTTTTTGATAGATGCCAGCTCCTTCCACGCGATACGCAATAGTCCATGGCTATCGTTTGGTCTCGGTCTAGCTTTTTTCAGTCTCGGTGGTTTACAGATCGAGACCAAAGAGGTGAGAAATCAATAAGCAATCACAAAAATTTTCTGTGGATCGCAGCTTTGGCCCAAAAGTACTTGCGTTTTTCGCTTACCAACACAGAAAGCGGACGGTTGTGGAACACCGCTACCTGGTTATACAGCGATTTGACAAACCGAATGACCCCTCCTGTTACCCAAAATTCTGCTTTGCGAAAGGAAACCCAAAACACTTATATTTTATTGTGACAAAGCACAAATAGTTGCATTTTCGCGTTGAAACAACCATTCAGAGCAGATAAAAATATTCAAAACTTTTGTTAAAAATCTTATTTTTGTTTTCCATAACATTTAAAAATTGACCAAGATAAGACCAAAAGTTTCGGTCTCGGTCTTGCTTCTTTGACCGAGACCGTCCATTCCTGATCATTAACCAATTTTTGAAATTTATTGTTTTTTCATAAATTAAGGTTAACGAAAGTTTTAGTCCTTACGGGAGCAACAACTCACGGGAAGAACACCGCAGTGTGATTTAATTTTTGAAACAAATAAAGCATACATATTTTGATACTTACAGAGTTATGAGTGAAAATATGTTAATTTCTGTGTTTTAGGTGCTTTCCGATGCAAAACGTCCTATGATTGTAGTTGGCTCATCCGCTTTGCAACACCCAGAAAATGGAGGTGCATTGCTTACCGCGGTTCACAAGCTTGCAGATACCCTTCGAAACAAATCGGCTTCAGCTAATGATGACGGTCACAAAATAGTGAACATATTGCATCGCGCAGCAAGCCAGGTACGTAAGTTGTGAGATTTGGTCAAACATGACCTGTATTCAGGGACGTGCAGTGCCGTTAGGTCAGAAATCAAACTCAATAATATATTTTTGCGAAACCTAATAACTCTGTGACCTGTGTAGTTCTGAAATAGCAAAAAAGTCTGATTGCAGTTAGAATAATTCCCAGTCAAATGATGTCCCGATTTCTATTGTATTAGAACGCAGTAATCGCTGGATTGCAGAGATGATAGTTCTAGTTTGACTTATGTAAACTCGAAAACCGACTTAAGTCAAAGGTCGACTCAAGTCTAATCTCTGCAAACTGCAGCCTATTCAATTTGTACTAATTTTTTAATATAACGTGAATGATAGTCAAATATGCGAAAATTTTGAATTATTGATAAATTTCCGTTTGGTTGGCGTTTTAGGTTGGAGCGTTAGACGTTGGCTATCAACCTGGAGTATCAAAGTTGTTGTCAACTCAACCGAAGTTGTTGTACTTACTCGGAGCTGATTCGGGTGTTATCACTCGTGATCAATTGCCAAGTGATTGTTTTGTCGTCTATCAAGGTATCTCGATGTTAAGTCTTAAAGTGTCTTGTTTTTTAATAAACTTTGTAACTTATGACCTCAATAGTTTCAAAAATAAACGTGTATTTAATCAAATGGAATGTCGTGATTGCAGTTGGTGTAGCATTGCTGGTTATGCATTCATCATTGGCCCATGTTAATTATAGGGGTTGGCCGTTGATAAACAGGAAGACTGTGGGACATAGGGGCTGGGAGACTGTGGCTTTGGTTTAGTAAGCTGTGCAGGTACTTCTATTGTCGGTTGACAATAGGTACTATAAATTTCGATATAGCTAATGGATTGGTTTCACCTGAGACCACGGGCCCTTGTCAAATTGAACGAGCGTCAGCATAACGTTAAGCGTCATTCCAGGGCATCATGGTGATGTTGGCGCAGAAATGGCGGATTTGATTATACCAGGCGCAGCTTATACTGAAAAAGACGCGACCTATGTGAACACGGAAGGTCGTGTGCAACGCGCCCTGTCTGCTGTGTCCCCGCCTGGAAATGCGAGAGAGGACTGGAAAATCATTCGTGCGTTGTCCGAGGTGGGTTTTGACATGAGTTAAAGTGCCTTGTATATGTGCTAATTTCGAATCATAAGAATAATAAGGTTCTTGCGTCCATTAACATGTCCTTCAAAACCAGCTTAAGGACAGCCTCATTTGCATCTTATTTTCCCTTAGGCTTAGGCTTAGGCGTGGGCAGTTTCATATTCCAATTTTCAGCATATAATATGACGTATCAAGTCTTAAAACGGACCATGCACCTACGTGGAGCGCAATACATAATGGGGAAATGTAAGTTGTGGACAAATACCGATAGTTTTTTAAACTGACTGATTCCTACGCTGTTTGCGAAGCTCAAATTAGCACAAAAGTAAGACATGTGGATTGTGAAAAATGTGTCGAAATTAGAACATCGTCATCCACTGGTTCGAAAGTCACCACATCTATCACAACTGGTGATAGGTACTACACACATTTTGAAAATACGAGCCCTAATAACAAAACTTTATATGGTAGCAATATACGTGAGTATATGTTTTGTATTTGTTTAGATAAGTGGAAAAACTCTGCCGTACGATACCCTGTTACAATTACGCGACCGAATGATTGAAATTGCTCCGCATTTGTCTCGGCCTGGAACTGCAGAAGAATCTAATTTTGTCGAGGTCGCCTCTACTTTATGCAAAGTAAGTTTTTTATATTTTTGCTGTCAGATTACGGTTTTTACTTATGAAGCCGGTGTTTATTACATACTATCTCCGCTCGATGCTCAACGCTGGGCATTGTGTATTATTTTGCTTACACTTTGTGTGGGAAGGGTTTTAGTCGCTCACGGTAAAATTTGTTGCAATATGACTTACCTAATTCTTTTGCAGGACCAGCAGCAACCCATGTCATCGGCTTCTGCGAGTGACGAACTAAAACCGCCTCAGTTATGGTTGGCCGATTTTTACATGACTAACACGATTAGCAGAGCATCGCAAACAATGGCGAAATGTGTTCAAGCAGCATATTCACATCGCGAACATTTGCAAAAACATCACGATCCGAGAGCGGATGATCTTAAGCGGTTGGTAGCAGCGAGCCAGTGAAGTAAAAAGAAACCTGATAATGGTCTGGCTACACGGTCTTTGGTCATTTTGTGCGGTTTAAATTGGAAACATTTTTGAGGACTACTATTGTCAGGCAAAATGCAAGGCACAACCTCGGGTAAAAGTTTCGCCAGAGTTCCGGTAACCGGTCATTTTGGCAGTGCAAATATGGGACAACTTTGTAAGCTTAATATTCTCTGGATTCTTCGAAATGGTGTAAAAACCACTGTTTGACAACCATTTGCAAATTACTGTTCAAATTAACAAATTAAACATTGTTCATAATTTTGGTCCTTCTTCGGCAAAATTTGATGTCTTTAAACTTAGCATTAGCTTTCGCTGCTTGAAACAGAATCTTGATGTTTGGAAGCAGACACTTTTGTTTACAATGGGTTTAACTGCATTTTGAGTTTTGGCGATTTAGTAATCTTTTTCACTAAAATTTTTTTAAATAACTCATATTTGATTTTTAGCTCTGTTCTCAAGTATTAAATATCGAACCGAATAGTCCGCGCAAACTGTTCACGACTTCTGTTATTCATAGTGTGTATATTTATTGAAATTATGTGTATATGTATGTACGTAGATTTTGTGTACTTTGCTTTAGAAGTAAATTATTTTAAACTTTGTTTATTTTGAAAATGAAATGAAACTGGCCGAGCGAATTAAAACTATGACTTTGTTGATCACGTCCAAAAATTTTGCGTATGAAACTAAAATTTTATATTTTGGCTTACGTTTGAACTTCGTTTTTTGTGTATGGGTATGGAGAGACCCAGTTAACCTTTTAACCCTTTCTCACATGAATATTTTATATTTCCCCTAAGACCTACTTTTATGCTAGGATTAGAACTCCAGTGACTGGAGTGGGAGGCGTATATTCTCACCACTCAGCTATAGGAGCTTGACGCTCGACCCCGAGGGGGCTCACGTCTTGTGGTGATTTAGTACTATGTATACGTGTTGCAATTGTTAAACACGGTGCGATATATATTATTTAACGTATATACACTGCGCTGACATGCCTATAGGCAAATTCAATGTGAGAAGGGGTTAACCTGTTACTATTGTATTCAGGTATCCCTTTTCCAGTTATTTGGCTATTATTGAAACATCAAGCGTTTACATGAAATTCCAGTTCCTGCCTAACACTGTATCTATTAGCGTTATTGTAGTTCGTTGCTGATTGTGCTGTGCAAAATTTCACTGGTACTTTCAGCGTCATATTTTTCGTCTTTATACTCTCAAATGTACGCGTATTACTCAAGTATGGTGTGCTTTTACTGTTTCAAGATTCAGTTTTAATTACTATAAAAATTTGTTATAACTGTTCAACGCAGCAGAAATGCCACAAGGAACCAGTAGTAGCGGTGTTAAATCGGGCAAATTTGAAGTTGGAGAAAAAGTGTTTGTCGATCATGGGAGCGTTTATTACGAAGCGAAGATTTTAGAGGTTTGTTTATTTCACTTTTAAGTTCGTATTCTCAAATGTGTGTCGCATTCTCAAATGTGTATAGCATCTATTATCACTTAGTGACAGTTCTTGGATCCTTAAAACACTATTCAATGTTATGGAATTTCACTCACATATGAAATTAGCCGGAATTGTTCGCTTAAAGTGGAAACTTATAGCTAGCTTATGATAGGATCATATTCGTAAATGTGTATAGCACCTGTGCTGAATTTAGAACCTCTGAACTCACTGCTTTGTAAGCTACAAGACTGTATTATCGACTGGCGATAGTTAACGTTTGCCACCAGTGATTTTCCGTTCCATTTCTGTTTGTTTTAAATTCCCACAAGAATCGAAATATGATCATGTTATGTTTGTAGGTTTCTTTTCAAGGCCAAGGTCCGTATTAATGTGCATAAGACCTATCACATGTTAGCAATAGCGGTTTACACAAGCGAAATTCAACAGCTACAAATGGCAAACTTGGGTCACAAGTAGTAGAAACACTCAAGGTTCTAAATATATGCTGTATGTATTTGCGAATATGGGCCTTAAATTTCAATGTTTTTATTTGTAAGAAACTATTTTGTTATAGATTGTATCTGATTCGCGAACAAGCTGTCAGTACAGTGTTCATTATAACGGTTGGAATTCGCGTTACGATGAAATTGTTAGTGAGAAAATGGTACTCAAATATAATGATGCAAATGCAAAGAATGCCAAAGAGCTTCAGGTAGGTGTTTATTATTCTATTTGTATAATAGGCGTTCCAACTTTAATAATATAGATTTACTGATTTAGTTATGTTAGCTTAGTTAAATCCAGTTATAGTTGTAATAGATACTGAAGCTAAAAGCTTTTTAGTGTGATAGAAACCCTTTGTATAATTGTTGATATAGTTATTGTGTACAGTAAATGGAAGTTATTTCCTCCCGAAATTTCATATGATACAAGAAAATTCTTTTAAAATGCTTTAGTATAATATTAAGGATCATACAGATGGCAATTTTCTCGCTCGCTAGCATCGCTCTAAAATAATTTTTATAGGTTCATATCTTTTCTCGAATACAATCGTGACGTTGAACCCTAGAACAATGAATAAATATTAATAAAATTTTATCTCATTGTTTTATGAGAAAATGCAACCGAAACGCAAGAAAGCAAAGCCGCCCGCGTCGTTATCAACGGCCGCTGGTGGGGCGCACCTGACCACTGGATCTACTACCAGTGATCGGTACGGAACCGGTTCAGTAACGTCCAAATCAGAAACTGCGCTGTCAAGACGGGAAATTTTCGAAGTCGACGAGAGTTTGCCGTCCCGGGCGTCGTCTCCTCATACGTCGGTTGATGAAAGTAGCGTGGGTGGAGCTGATACACCGCCGGTGGCCGGTTCAACTACAAAGGGAAACCGTTTGAAAACACCAAGCATCTCGGCAGCGGACAAAAGCGAAACTGAATTGAGCTCAGGTAAGAGCGGTGGTTCAGAACATTTAATACCGCCGGAAAATTGATTCCCTCGGACTGATTTGTCAGAAAATTGCTCTAGGAAACCGATTTTTCAGGTGTGAGGATTTGATATTATAACAGTGGCATACTGATAAATTGCGGGAGGATAGAAAGTAAATGCTGGTGTTTGAGCATAGGGTATACTATGAGCAACTAATCGCAAACTGCCTATGTGCAATAGATTAGCAGTGAGTGTGATTTGTAATTAAGACACCAATGTGTTGAACAAAGTCTCTAAAAGATGTGAGAGCTAGAAGGTCAAGTCCAATGGCTGAGTGGTGATGGTAAGCACCTACTGAGAGTTCGGAGTACGAATCCTATCTTTAAAATATATAGATGTCAGATGAAATAGAAACTATTAACGCAAGAAAAGATTTAGCTACTACTTATTTTACATTTCAGCTCCAGAAAACAATGCGGCCAGTAGTTCAACTCGTGGCAACAGCAGTACTGGCTCGCGAAAGCGAAATTATAAAGCGGCAAATGCTAATTCTACAGCCCAATCAAGTAGTCATGGCGCAGATTTTCATTCAGGTACTGGAGGTATTCCGTCAGGCTCAGGAAGTGCATGTGTAGAATCGTTGGACGAATACAAAAATCGACTTGAAATTAAAGTCAGCATTCCCGAAGATTTAAAGCCAGTCCTGGTCGATGATTGGGATTTAGTAACACGTCAGTTTAAACTGGTTAAATTGCCAGTTGCGTCACGTACAGTTCGACAAATACTGGACGACTATATGAAAACGAAATCTAGCGTGGGAGCCTCGGCAGCAAAGTTGTCGCAAATTGGTGAAATCACGAAAGGCGTTCGCGAGTATTTTGACGTGATGCTAGGAACACAGTTGCTCTACAAGTACGAGCGATTGCAGTACGCCGATATTCGCAAAGAGCAGCCTGGGGTACCACCATCGTCGCTTTATGGAGCCGTTCATTTATTGAGATTGTTCGTTCGTTTGGGGCATATGTTGGCGTATACACCCCTGTCTGAAAAACATATAACGCTGATTTTGGGACACGTTCATGATTTGATTGCGTATTTGAGACGGAATAAAGCGACGTTGTTTCCGCTGGAAGATTATGTTACGGCGCCGCCGCAGTATCAGCGGGAAGCGTTTTCGTAATTTGGGGTATGCGGTATGGGTGTAAAAAGGTGTAGGTTGCTGGTAGAGTTGCAATATTTGAAAATGTATACCAGAAACCGGACCAGGAATTTTTGAAAGCAAAAAAAACACGGACCCAAAATATGGTGTGAAAATTATTAGGACCCGGACTTTTCTGCTGTGAAATCATGGATCAGGGAATTTCTAAAATCCAAACAATGCAACTCTACTTGTCTGAAGCTTTTATTCAAAATGTCAAGGCGTTTCGGTTGAAATGACGCTCGGCCCGTAGCCAGCTTAATATGGTCGCGGATAGAGAAAAAAGTTCGCGGAAAACTTTCGCGGATTTCGACATTCCAAATGGTTATTGGCCCGGACGAAAGTTGTGTCCTGATTGACCCGGGTCAGTATTGTGTTTACTGTAGGGTTACAGACGATACTCACTATATTTTGAAATAACACAAATAAGCGTCACCGTCAAGTTTAATCAGAAATTCAGGTAAAAACTGTTGTTAAAGTGACTGATTTTGGTTTGTTTCGGTATTGTACGATTATAGTATTACAAAAAAGACTTGTGAGGATAACATGGATCCTTTAGAGGGGTGTCACGTAAAAATAGTGAAACCAAAACGGATTTTTTAGAAAAAATAGGTTTCAACTTTTGATTGAACACCTGATGATGATGATGATAGCCCTCTTTGAAGCTTCCTTCCTATATTTGGTATCCCAGATGCTTGGCAACGGCAACTGGGTCTGTCCACAGAGATTCTTCCGTTAGGTTTGTTGGTTTTGCTGCGCAGTTAAAGATATGGGCGGTATTATGTGGCCCGACGTTGCAATCTGGGCAGACGTCGACGATCTGATTATTGATCCTTGCCAGGTACGAGTTCAGATGTCTGCTGTAGCCGGATCTTAGTTGTGCGAGGTGGGTTCTCACTTGGCGGGGAAGAGATTCTTCAGTTGAGCAGATCGGCGGAGGATATCCCCCAGGACGAGATTCTGCTTATACCCGTGTTTTGCGCTCTCCACAGCAGAAGAATGGAGTGACTTAATCCCGGCCTTGAGATTTTCATGATCGAGACGACCCCCCGGGGGCAGCAGGTGAGTATATTCAGCAGAGTGTTTGTACCAAACCGTAGGTTTCATATTGGCATGGGTGTGCGGGGTGGTGGCTGGAGAATGCGAACTGGCGGGCAATAAGCTGGTTGTGCTTCTTTACGGGCAGTTCTTTGGCCTCGCGATGAAGGTCATCGATGTCGGTCATTTGCATGCATCCGATGGCAATGCGCAGTGCAGTATTCTGCGATCTTTGTAGGTGTGTCCAGTGTGTTTCCGTGAGGATTGGTTCCCAGACGGGACAACAGTAGCTGAGAATCGATCTGCTAATAGCTCTGTATGACAGTAACAGGGTTTCCTTGTCGCTTCCCCAAGTCGATCCGGCCAACGCTTTGAGAATGGAATTGCGCTGCTGAACACGTGCTGAGAGAATCTTACAATGGGCACCGAAGCACATCATCGTGTCGAGGGTTACGCCCAGCAGTTTCGGGTTTTTGACCAATGGGAGCAGATGGCCTTTGAAGTTTATTTGGGGCAAATTCCACTCCGCCAGAGTCCAAAAGGAAAGAGTTTAGAAAAAATTTACAAAATTGAATTGTTCCGTTTGTATTGATGTTCTTTCGTTTCAATTGATATAACTAAACTTAGTAAACAGTTTGCTGTCTTTAACTATTTCGCTCATGGAGTACTGCAAATATTGGCCAAAACCTTTAACCAGGGACCGTATTCTCAACGTGTGTAGCACCTATCACCAGTTGGTGATGAGTATTATGTCTTTCGAATCAGGTCCGTTTTCAGATCCGTAAACTGCAAGAGTGTGCCAATTTGAAAATCTATCGCTAACTGGTGACATATTTTACGCATATTTGAAAATAAGCACTCTAAATGAAAAAGTTTTTAGTAGAGACGTTAAAATTTAAATTTTCTCCAACATTGACGCCACCTAAGTAAACGATTATTTTGGGCAACTGCGGAGGATTGGTGGGATTAAGCGCCGTAAAATGGAAACATTTCAAGTCACAGCACCATTGAGAGCTGTGGCCATGTTTTAAATGGCTTTGGAATGCCAAACTCAGCACGATAAAAACAGAAATATCCAAGGACAACGTTCTGATGTATGACGTGGTGGAAAACTGAATTTCAATTCCAGAAAAATTCAAAAATTACACATGTTGGGTTTTCATGTGTTGGAATTGAACTGAATTTTCAATGAAATTCATTCAATGCGTTTTCAGATTTGAATAAAATTTTAATTCTTTAAATCACATGTTTTGAAACAATCGTATGTTAATGAGTTGAATAAATTAAAACAATCGTATGTTAATGAGTTGAATAAAACAGCGCAAAGTGGTGTATAAGTAAATTGCCTAGTGTGTGGGGGGAGGATTGGAGAGACATCCCCATTGAGAACACAATAAAAGACAACTTCCCGAGATAAAACCTTCCGTCCTCTACATAGACAACTTTAAATTACGTTCTCAGGGAGACTGTCGCGCCCCTGAACCCCGTGCAACATTTAGGGACCCTAAGCAAGATGCGGGGCTGCCCCCCGAACTAAAACGGTTCTCACACTTAAAGCTACAAAGACAAAAAATTTTGTTCAAACAAAGCATTGCTTTGTGTGGGGGTTTGGTATTCCACAATCCCTTGAAAACGCAATAAAGAAAATGTTTTTGTTTCATTGTTTTATACATGGGCCGGGTTCCGGCTGTCCCGACCGACCCAGCAAAAATACGGGCTCAAAGCTGTCCCGTCTGTAACGACCAACCCAGAAACAACAGGTTTGAAGCTTTCCCGACCAACCCATCAGCAGAAACATTTCACTCCGGGTATATTGTTGTCCCGTGGGTAAATGGGACGCCACCCAGAGTAACATGGGCCTAAGATCTTTACGCTATTACTCGTTTAGGTATAGCAAACATAGTATTTAGATTTGAAACGTTCCTCTGAGACTGAGTGTATTGGAATTGACGGTCAGTTAAATTGTTGTTAGAAATTTACAAACATTACTATCTACTTAATACTTGTTTTGAATTGAAAATATTAAAAGCCTAGTCACAATGTCTACACTGCAAAAAATGATGAGTCAAATTGAGGTTCCTACCTATACTGGGGGCGTGAGCGCAGTTGTAAACTGCCGCGATATGAACACGGTATTCAGTCGAAAATTGGATGAACGGTCAGGGGACGACCTTGTTAAAAATAAGGGCGTGCAAGTATGTAGACATGTTTGTTCGTTATGCGAACATGCAACATAGTACAGTGCACTGTATGTATGCAAGCTGGCAGCATTCGGTCAACACGTATAGTCGACGAAAAATGCAGTTGCAGAAGCGGGCTGCGTGGCGCAGTGGTAGAGTCTTTGCTTAAAGGTCCGTAAACTCAGAGTTTGATCCAAGCTCCGGAGACCCGTTTTTCCAGCTCCTTAGTAGAAAGGTCTGAAGTCCCGGTTTTTTTTCCTAAACTAACAAGTAAGCCTTCCATTAACTTTATCAATAGATGATGTAGCTAGTGGGTATTTCGTTTATGTTCTTTCGTTTCTGGTGTAGCGATGTGGAATGTCGATGTCTTCCTTGGACAGTCGCACCAGGCAGTCATGTTAAGTGCAGCTTTAATCTTCCTGTGTGGATGTTCCATGGTTCTTGCCAGTTTCAAAGATCTAAAGAAGGTTACGAAGGCGTGCAGTCTTCAATGCTATCAAGGAACATGCATTAACGGAACTTGCGAATGCTTCGCTGGATGGGCTGGGAATCAGTGTCAGTCCTGCTATGGCAGGCAAAGGTGAGGAATCGATTTTTTGGTTGTGCTTCTGATTTTCGTTTGAAAACGCTATTATTTTATCGAGCATTTACTGTAGAATTTCTGACCTTGGTCAAGCAGGAGGGTGTAAGCATGTGAGATATTGTTATCCGTTATGTGCACATGCAATATAGTGCAGTGCACTGTATGTATGCGAGCTGGCAGGAAATGGTCGACACGTATAGTCCACGATTGAAAAACAGTTAGACAGGCGGGCTGCGTGGCGCAGTGGTAACAGCGTCTGCCTGACACGCAGAACGTCGTTAGTTCGAAACCACCCGTAACCCACTTTTCCAGCTGCTTAGTGGAAAGGTCTGAAGTCCCGGTTCCTACCTAGACTGACAGAGGGTACAACACCGGACAAATTCCTTTTGCAGACACTGACACATTTCAAGAATTAAATTTCAATCTGTTTACCCAGGAGTCCCCCTTATAAAAAGCAACACTTCCGTGGAAGCGTGTGCCACTTTTATCTTAACTAACCAGCCAACGGAATTAAAGAACTATTTCTCTCACATAACAAGGATACAGTGTTGCCCTCTTATGTGTAATCTACATAAAATTCATGGTAATTTGCGGCTACAGGGCACGCTGAAAAATACGAAGGGCACAGGCTTTCGCTAAAGCGCTCTAATAAGCACTTTTGTCAGAGCCTGTAAAAATTCTCGGAATATATTCAAATTTGCAGCTAACGAAAAGTTCTACCACTCCCTACACCGAAGCACACCCACTTAAGACTTCAACCCGATTAACAAGTTTACGTGTCTTAAATTTCCGTGTGCATACGTATATGTTGGCATCAGGGTGCAACCGGAATTACAATTTACCGGAACCGGAACCGGAATTTGAAAATTTTACCGGAACCGGAAACGGAACCGGAAAGTGAAAAATGCATTTCACCAAAAATTTCATTTTAATCTTATTTTTTGCTCTACTATTTGTGAAATAACCTTAGTCGAACATAGGTATTTATTTTATTTGTTGTATTTTAGATTTTCGTCGTCGACTGAAGTGAAATCCACCATCAATGGCTTATATTCGGAGTACAAGTGGCTTTCAAAAGAGATTCTTAAAAATTAGCAAAGTTAAAAAAACGGCCAAATTTTAACACCGGAATTTTTAAATCCGGTAAAAATTTACCGGAACCGGAACCGGAACCGGAATTCCGGTTGCACCCTGGTTGGCATTAATACCTACTATATGCGTTGATACACGTGGTGATGGTATGTGTATATGTTTAATGTGCGTTTATTATATGGACATACTAGCTGATTTGATTTGTGTTTATTTTATGCATTCGTATCAAGTACTGCTCTTGTCCGTTATGTATTATATGTAGGTATGCTAGCCGGCAGCATACGGTCGACATATAGTCGATTATAAAAGTAGTTAGAGAGGCGGGCTGCGTGGCGTAGTGGCAGAGTGTTCGCTTAAGTATCCGTAGGTTGAGAGTTCGACCCCCGGCTATGGAGGCCCGTTTTTTCAGATGCATAGTTAAAAGATCTGAAGTCCCAGTTCCTAACTAGACTGACAGCCCGGTTGTGAACTGGATGCCCTGTTCATACCTTTCTACTCCTTCGCGACACAGCGAATGCCCAGCCGAATGTTACAAGATTTCTGCAAAAGCGACCTTTCCCGATTTTCTGCCCTTCTGCCTTACCAGCACCGAAAGTCTAACGTTTTTGTTTTGTTTGTTATAAACTATGCCTACATTGACTTATCGCCATTGTATTTTGTTTAAGACTCACCAGCGCAACTGGGTACGTTACCGATGGATATGGTAACTATTCAGTGAATTTGCGATGTTCTTGGTTGATTGACGGGACAAGTCTTGGCGCAAAGCATATCAATTTAAAGTTCGAAAGTTTTTCAACCGAATGTGGTTGGGATCACGTGTTTATTTATGCTGGTGATGGTATCTATACTGAACAATTTGGCGCGCTAAGTGGCGGGAATTTGTTGGTCCAGCATGAAACTAATGGATCTGCGTCTCAGTATATTGTCATTCCATCATCTCAAGCGTTCATATATTTCTATAGCGATACTGCCTTTAATTCGACAGGATTTAACATAACTTATTGGTATGTTGAACGTCTTAGTCAGTGCCCTGTTTTGCAGGTACTCTACTACTAGGTATATATCAATGTGTCTACGTAATCCAAAAACCGTTGCTTATCCTTCCATCAAGGTATAAGCACAAGAGTATAATTATATAACATAGGTAAATGCCCACGTTGTTGAACTTGAGGATTACGCCCACCGCATTTCAGTTGCTTTCAGGTTTCCCCCAGGTTCAACCTAGGGCAAGCTTCCATAACTAATGGGAAGAAGAGGGAGGAGCTATGTGCCCCCACAGATTGTATTACGCTAGAAGTTGTGTAAATTTCTGTTTTCCTTGCAATTCGAGTTAATATGTTTTTGATACAGGTTTGGTGGGTGCTCTTCAACGCTTGACTGTAATAACAACGGCGTTTGTGAAATGGACATAATTACAAAAACAAAGAAATGTAATTGTAACGACGGCTGGTCTGGCCCATTTTGTAAGGAACGCAGTTGTTCTGATGAACAGTGTGGTGCACCAAAACAAGGACGCTGTTTGCCTAACGGGCTATGTGATTGCTACGACGGGTATAGAGGTGAGTAAAACCATTATGCATATAATGTAGCATTCACAATAATTATTGCCAGCTTTGCACCAAAAACGACATATGGTAGCGTTTCCGAGTTGCAATTTTTAAAATTGCCGCGCGTTAACCAAACCGTAACAATGATAGCACACTTTACCATAACATATTTTTCTACGATTTATAACTGTGCTGCTGATAGCAATTGTTGGTGTCAGGTAAGGTTATGGGTGTTTTCATGGTTTCGGTAGGGCTAATTCGTGGCAATTTGCAAATTGCAACTCGTTTATTCCCGCCAAAGGTAGCGATTACTGGAGTAGTCTAAAAGCTTCTCGCGTTAGACCAAGCCAGAAATTTAACAAAATACTGAAGAAGTTTCGTCAAGCATTTACGTTGATTAACAGCGCAAAAAATACACATAGCGAGCAGGGATTGGCGTTCTCGGTCTCGACACGTTTCGGGATTTGGCTGATCTCAGTCTCGCATTTTGTCAATCTCGGTGGTCTGCAAACCGAGACCAACGAGGTGAAAAACCGATAATCAATCACAACAATTTTCCTCGGATCGCAGACTTGCCCCGGAAGTACTTGCGTATTTTGCCTACCAACACAGACAACGAACGATCATGAAGCAAGCGGTTTGAGAAACAGAATGACCCCTCCGGTTACCCAAAATTCTTTTTAAAGGAAACAAAACACTTTGATTTTATTGTGACAAAGCACAAATAGTGGCATTTTCGCGTTTAAAAGATTCATATATGGCATCGTGTAAAAAGTATGGGTCATCCGCATTTGTAACGTGTACGCTTGTTAAAAAATTCTCCAGTCTATTCGATTTGCCCGCGATCAAAAACATCATAGCCTTTGAGTTAGTGTTGTACTGAGGGTGTTTTGAGACGGGGATTTGTCCCGAGCCTTTTCGAAAGGTATGGGGGCAGTAGCCAAGTGACAAATAAAGTAAAAAATAAAGTTTGGCGGCGATTATCAGTTTAATTATATGAAAATGCACTTCAGAGCAGATGAAAATGTTCAAAACTTTTATTAAAATCTTATTTTTATTTTCGGTAACGGTTAAAAATTGAACGGGACCAAAAGTCTCGGTCTCGGTAGGGTAGGACCGACAAGAGTTCTGGTCGCCGTCAATTTTGGACTGTTAAGATTTAAGTGTTTTTCGTACGCCTTTTTGCAACCGGAATTTCGGTTCCGGCATTTTTTCACCTTCTGGTTCCGGTAAATTTTTACCGAAATTAATGATATATATAGTTTTTGTTTTTTTATTAATTTGGTAATCTTTAAGAAGCCTTTTTAAGACCTCTTGTTCTAGCGTTTTACTAAAAATGACGATACAAATAAAATAGATTTGATTAGTATATATAGTACGTATACAAACCTTGACAATCGCCGAAAATGACGGTATCTGCAACTAAGGTTATTTCGCAAATAATATAAAAGAAAATTAATATGACTTTTCACTTTTCTGCCCCGTTTCCGATAATTTTTTTCAGATTCCAGTTGCACCCTACTGAACACCTATATCATCGAACTAATACTTACCGTACTTGAACAGAATTAAGATGGTGGTTGTTGGTTATAATCGGTTATTTTGTTTGCTTGCTAATTCAGGTCAGTTTTGCGATCAATTGAGTACAGAGCCATTATGGTCAATAGAGCGAGCATTTGCTCACAGCAGTACATCTCGTCTTATGGCGGGTGCCGGTAAATCCATGGAACCAGGTCCAACTCCAGCTGCGTCGCATACAGCAACTGTCGTAAGCGGAAACTATATGTACGTAGTTGGAGGATATTCGTTTCAAGGCTCGCCTGCGGCTGAAAGTAGCGTTGTTCAAGTTATGAGGTAAGTAAGATGTTCACATATGTGCAGAAATGCAGTATATGGTTTGGTTTATAATTGACCTCAACTTGTATCCTGAATACTGAGTTAGGTCGATAGGATGTTGAAATGGGTATCGGAATAGGAGCCGGACAAAGTTGAGTATTCGTCAATGATGTAAATATCAGAGCCTAAAATCAGACAGCTGTGACTGACCAAAATGATAGGGCTGAGACGAATTGCAAAGCTATTCGGGGCCAATTTTTTTACATGAATTCGTTAAAAACCAGTGCTCCGACAATTTTGGTCATCCGCCAATAAATATAATCGGTTGGTTGTAGATACAATTTTGACACAACAGACTGGCAAAATATGTCATCACAAAATGGTTTACGTAGCGCTGCAGCCGGTGCTGCACCAGTGCGTTTATACGATCACAGCGTTGTAGAATGGAATGTAAGCAACATATTATGTTGGTCGACCAGGGTGCGACCGGATACCTGCCGGACATGGCCTGCTTCGTTATTTTTTAATATTTGGTCGCACCCTGACGGGTTGTATATAGCTTATGCCAGATTGAACCGACGATTTCATTGGGATGTAGCCACGCGAGTACGTCAAAGAATAGGCCCAGTATTCTGAAACGCGTATAGCACCTATCATTAGTTAACAATAAGTTTTCAAACTGACGAAAATCTGCAATTACAGGTTTCAAAGTTGGTACAAAGCAAATACGAGAAATGTGCTGAGTATTGGGCTTTGTCATTTTTTGGTTCGAAAGTTAGACCTATCGCCGCCAACACTGGTGATAAGTGCTATAACCAGTTGAAAATACTACATTTTCGTAGCTATCACTTAATTGTTTAGCAGTATGCTGTTTAAAACATCAAGTGTATAATAATCATCACATACTGTGTGTTGGGGGACCCACGCAGTCAATTCTTCCCTAACTTGGTCTGCCCACAGGTTGATGGCCCTAAATTTTTTTACAGTGTGGGCATCAGAAAGGTGTATACGTAATATGAAAGTAGTCAATCTTTCATGTTAGCAATGAAAAATTCTACGTTATAACATGTGTGGAATACGTATATATAGATATAATTGCTTATTTTCAGAAAGCCTTGTACATATTTGGTGGTGTTGTGAATTCAACTGTGATTACAAATGAGCTTTGGTCATACAATTTGTCAACCGGTGTATGGCGTAAAATACAACCCGCAATATCCGATGGTAGTAGTTCTCAAAGTTTATTGGCATCTCAAAAGGATAATAACGCATTGAAATCGATGCCTTCAAACGCTGACATGAGAGGGTATGGTAATGAGAACGAGTCTGGACGAGCAGATAATGCTGAAATATTGCTCGGAGGCGATGGCGAAGAACGTCAAGGGGCGGATTCAAATGCAAATACCAACCATAGGAAAAGTAGCAGTGAGTCTCGGAGTAGAACATCAACAATGGAAGGAAATAAAGGGGTCAACGTAGAAGCTGTCCCAGATGCTGTAGCGGGGCATACGGCACATGTGGTTGCGAATAGTCGAATGATTGTGATATTTGGATATAACCGCAATAGCGGATACCGGAATACGGTGCAAGAGTATCGATTTCGTAAGTTTTGAGTTGTTTCGTTTCGTCCGTTAGCATAAAAAGATTAAATTTATTTTTGTGTGTTTGTGTGTGTAATACGTATTTATTCATTGTCGTAGCCTGTTAAGGTGCCTGTAGGGTGGGTGCAAACGGAATTTGTATTCCGGATAAAATTGCAATTCAAAATTCTATCTACCAGTCGCCTGCATTGTTAGGTTATTGGATTAACGGTTTTTATAAGTTCCGTTTAGGTGTACTTACGTTTCGCTAGCCAAATCTAAAGCTGGAGGAACGTTTTTTCGGAGGTGCCCTAGGGTTGGGCGGAGATTTTCGATGGTAGGGGTCTGAGCATGGGCGATTTGTCGAGTGATTGGAAGCCTCTCCTTGGCAGCGAAAGGTGTACGTAAATCTAATATTGCCTAAATTGTTCACAGGTAATAATACGTGGTCAGTGCTTAAGCATCACGGTGCGGTGGTTGTTGGCAGCTACGGTCATACATCGGTGTACGACAAGTTTGGAACAGGTCTGATTTATGTTTTTGGAGGATATACGGCGCAGACGCAAACGCAAGGTCAAGTGGTCGATACTCTATATTCGTTTAATCCGCGGAATAATATTTGGTAAGATTCACAAAGGAACTGTAGCGTATTATCATGGGTTTTCTTCACTGTTATATCTTTTTGTCCCACTTCATAAGTTTCTGGATCCGCCACAGTATTTATTTATCGCCTGTCAGTGTTATGGTTTTAGCAGGCGAAGTATACGCAGTTTGCAAATCAGGATTTCATCATATGACTTGAGCCGGCAAAAGCGGTTGCAAACACATACGCACACATTTTTGAATGCTGGAATTAGGGTGTGTCTGGATATCTGACTTTGGAAAAAAGCGACATTCGGCTTCCTGTGCAGTAAGTACATCCGTGCTGCAACCGGGATTCTGGTCCCGGTAGTTGAAAATTTGCACCAGTTGTAAAGCCACGTTTAACTATGTCCTAGTAGAAATTTAAATTTATTCGTTTAAATTTTCTAAAACATATAGTACGGTGTTGAAGCCTTGCGTTTGCACCAGCGTGGTGACTTTAGTTAGTGTTGAAGACAGGGTGCAAACGGTATTTCGATTTCGATTTGAAATTTGATTGAAATCTAGTTCTGATTCCGATTTCTGGTATAATCGGAATCAGGACCGTAATTTTTTCATAGCATCTAGTCTGTATTATTGCAGTACTCTGAAACAGATATATGATTTAAAACATACGTGTTAATAACATAGCAAAACTCGGTATGTAAAATGCATCAGCTCTGCAACTTTTACAATTTTGATTCAGGTATAAATTTTCTGTTCCGTTTCCGCTTATAATTCAGTTGTACTTTGCAGCATGCTTGATGTTTGTTGATAGTCTTTTATTTTAGGAAAATTCTTCCGTCATCAGGTTTTGTCAAATTTCGGCATACGGCTGTTATTCTTCCGGGTACAATGGTTGTGTTTGGCGGTAACGCTCACAACGAGTCTCATGACTCAAAAATTACCGAATGCTACGACGAAACAGCTTTAGCGTTTGATTTTGGTACAGAAAATTGTTTTATTTTTTAACCTGGTCTTACGTGAATATTTTCTGTTTTATCCGAGATCTAGTTTTCAGTGTGGAATCGAACACTAATCTCGGGTGGGAGGTGGTTGCCATACTATCATCACCCTGTAATTGGAATGTGACGCTCGAGTCCGATGGGCTCTCACGTCTAGTGGAAATTTTGTAGCGCACATTCTTGTAATATTTGTTAGACTCGGTGCATTAGGTATTTATTACACGTGCACAATTTAAACAGTTGCTTTCAGTAAACGCTATGTATGTGAGAATGGGTATATTGTTTGTATGCTTTACGATTTGCCCACTTGTAAAACAAACAAAGTTATGTGTTCGTCAGTGATGTAACTATCAGAGCCTATTATCAAACAGAACAGTTATGACTGACCAAAATGATAGGGCTGAGACGAACGTTGTCATTAAGGCCGAATTATGGTTCAAACAGTGTTGCTGATACCTAAAATACAGGGTTTTTTCTATGAATTATTTTGGTAAGAATCCAATTTTTTAACAAATGTTATTATTGTTTCGTTTTCAGAATGCAATTTATGGTATTCGTTACCGTCGTCTCCCTCTTATTTGCCTTATAACATACGTCGGTATGGACATTCGGCAGTGGCATATAACAAGTGAGTAGGACCAAGGGCACATACTAAATTTGCGTTTTTGGCGAACTCTCCCTCTCCGGGGAGGCTGATGTCGCATGGATATCATGTTTCTCTCATGTTAACTTTCTAACAATAAGCAAAACATTTTCGTTTTAATTCGAATTTCACTGTTCATTCATTTATACTTTAGATAAAAGAGGGTCAAGTTAAAAACGCAATGCGCTATGCGTACAATATTCGCTATGCAGAAGGAACCTAGTTGCATCTGTTGTAAAAGGCAAAGACTAATGCTGATTGGTTTTTCTAGATGCATACTGTCGAGTACTAAGATGACCTTTGTTTTTAGTGTCAAAAAGTGTGTTTGTTTAAGCCTTTAGGTTACTATGACAAACTGTAGAAATAGTTTATTGGAATGAAAATAATGATTGTTGTTAAAATTTGTAATCAGTCAGGCAAGAAATTTTTAAACAATCAGTCAGGTCAGAATTTCTAAAACATAAGAAACGAGTAGTCTAAAAGAATGGGCGTTGATTTGTTGTGAGTGGTGTGAAATAAAAACACAACTCGGCTTTAGCTTTCTACTATTGTTGATGGTTTTAGCTCAATGTACGTATTTGGAGGTTTTAACGGAAGGCTGCTTAATGACGTTGTCCTGTTTCAACCAGGTAACGCAAAGCTTAGTTTAAATTTTTGTAAGTTTCAGCAATGTTTAGAACCCGTATTCTCGACAATGTGCATCACCTATCACCATTTAGTAATGGGTACTCAACCAAGCTAAATTCGAAAGTTGTGGGCCTTGTCAGCAGCTGGTCATAGGCAGGTACTACAACCATTCGAGTATAAGCACACAGATTTGAGCATAAAGTTTGTTTGTCGTTAAATACATGAGTGATCACTTTTTCAATAAAAAGAACTTAGGTTAAATGAAGATCGAGAAGCCGTATATCTCGTTGTGGCTAATTATTACATTTCGATGTGTTCATTTAAATTTTGATGTGACTAATACGCGACGTCTTTGCAAAAAGCGCGTTGTCAGAGGACTTTGTCATACGCTAGAGTATATCCACGAATTTGCTTTATTTATTTATAAATAATCTATCTAATGCGAATATGCTCCAAATTGTATAGCGCATATCGTCAGCTGTAGGTTTCCAAACTCGCGAACTGTAACAATTGCGAATGATAATTTTTGTTCAGAAGCCGCTAATTTTCGAAGCTCTTTGTTCAGTGATGTGGAAATTACCACACCTATCACCTGCTTGTGATAAGTTCTGTACACATTTGAGAATAAATGTATAGATCTGTATAATTTGTAATATAGGTAGTTGTACAGCGTTAAAAGACGAACTGAGCTGTTTACGCAAACGCGCTGGCATTAAATGTGACTGGCTTTCTGGTCGTTGTCGAATTGCGAAAGCAACCGGTCAGTCGGAGTTTGGCCGTGGTGGTAGCAGCAGTAACGGCGGCAGACTAAACAGCCTGGAGCCGGCCCGCGGCAACGACGATTTTCCCGCAGTTGAATCGTCAGCCGCCCATCAATTGCTACTGTACGGTCGAAAATCAACGAAACGCGCCGGAGCGGATGGTAGCGGAGTTCGTGGCAGCGGAGGACTGGCTTCAGTCGTTGTTGATGGTGGCAGTTTGGCTGGCACGGCTTCTTCCACGCGGTCTGGCTCAAGTGATGACGTGTCGTTAACGAGTGGTGCGGATAAGATTGCTCGAAAATATCGCCTGCGTTGTGGGAACCTCCGTAGTGGGGTTGTCCCTGGCGTGTCTGGGGTGCCAGATTTGACGAACCCCGTTGATGCTAACGCCGCTGGCTTGAAACCGATTAGTTCGGGTGGAATTTGTAAGTTTGAATTGTACAAATTTGGCTCATGTTAAGAATAGGAACCTATCCATTACCAGAGAAGGGACTGGGTAGGTTACGCTTTGGTTTAGGTTTATAGATAGTACGTAGCTTCATATTGTTTACAAGGGCTCTAAAGTTGTGATGTTACTTATTTGTTTGAAATCAGCTAACCATGAAGCTGTAGTCGGTTGGAAAACAAGGTTCATGGCTACTAACGTTCTGTGTGGCTGGCACATTGGCAGCAAACGTTCGGATTTAGTATCAGATTTGTGAAAAATGGAAGGCTAAACTTGTAGCACTCATGGTTTATAACCTCAGTCCAAGTTGTGGCGAATCGGTTATTTCGAAAATTCACAGGTTTATATCACCTGCACAAGATTAGACTTGCAAGGTTCTGATTTGGCAAAATCGCAATGAATTTAGAATCGGAACCTGTAAAATAGTGGGTTTGGTGTCAGGTAGAGATCTGGAAGTGACAAAACTTTGATACAAAATATTTGTTGCGGCTGCTTGAATATGGAAATTTTTGTCGAAAAGTATATAAGTACAAACCTTAATCTTGAATATCGGGATTTAAAACGAAGATTACATAGTTGTATACTTTCACATTCAAATATCAAAATGTGACACAAATTAATACCTTTAGTTTAATTACTTAGCTAGTTTGCTACTTCAGACGATGACGTAGCAAATGTCGGCGATGTATCGTTTGCAAACGTTGTGCTTAATCGCAAAGGGAAATGTAGCTCGTTCAACACTTGTCCTGCATGCTTATTCAACTATTTGTCGAATATTCCTGTGTTTGCCACGGTGCCTCAAATAACTTCGTCAGCCAGTGTATCGTCGTTTAAGTCTGGCCAGTGCAGTTGGTGTGATGAACGCTGTCAAGATCAATGTTCGGATGTGGTGAGTAGGATTTGACAAAGAAGAGAGGTTCAATTTTGTTCAGTGGTTTATAGTAAGTGATATTGTTTAAAAATATAGGTTACACGTCCTGTAACTCATTCCACTTGGCACAGCCAACATAATCAATATGGTCCAACTATCGATTTGATTAAAGTTTATAAAGAAGTTCTTTTTTCTGTTTACATTGGTTAAACAATTATGCTTGTAAACCATCCGTAGTAACACGACCCTTATGCTAATATCTATTGAGTTACGGGAATGTGAACACGTACCGTTTTTCTGTTCAAGCAGTCGACGAGAGATCAAAATACACGGCGTAATTGCTCAATTGTTTCGTACATCAATTGTGAACACAATCAAAATTGTTTAGCGTGTATGTCAGACAGCGATTGCCGTTGGGTCCCGAAACGCAAAAAATTACCCTACTACGGCCGGTGCTATAAAGGAGATCAAAGTATGTTTTTGCAGGGTTTCAGCAGGAACTACATTTCACAGGAACAAAAATTGCAAAGATATTACATCACAGAATTGCTGCAAATTGACAAGAACTCAAAATGAATAATTCTGGCTGGAGCAGGAATTCTGGTTGTACCCTGGTTTTTTATTTTTTGTTTGGGGGTTCCAGTGGGATAGATAGATAGATGGATTCATTCCTAAGTGCGCATGGGTGCTGCAAATTGACAAGAACTCAAAATGAATAATTCTGGCTGGAGCAGGAATTCTGGTTGTACCCTGGTTTTTTATTTTTTTGTTTGTGGGGTTCCAGTGGGATAGATAGATAGATGGATTCATTCCTAAGTGCGCATGGGTTTTGCTAAGTATTTGCTTTTAAAAAAGTGGGTGGTGATTGATAACGGTACTTGTTTCAGACTTACTCGCAGACGCGCTTGCTGAAATGTTTTCTACGTCAATCCCTGAAATTGGTTCGTGTCCTGCCCCGTGCGCTTGGGTCAGTGAGTGCAGTGAATGTATTGGCAATGGGTAAGTGACGCACGAGTATTGTGGCATGTTTGTGAGTCAGAACATCGTTTGTAAAAGATTTTAGTGGTTCTGATTACTGTTACTTTTAATCTGGTTTCTGCTTGGGGTTGAAGGTAGCTTCCGGTCAAACCCAGTTTGATGGATTATATTTTTGCATAGTTGGTTAGTTGAGTTATCTTTAATTGAAGTAAAAATGACTATTTGTGCTAAAGTTGCATACGTGTTCGTGAATTTATTTTGAAACATTGCCACTCGTAGAGTTGCATCCGGGTCCGAGTATTGCGGGTATTTTCATCGAAAAAATTCGGATGGGGTTATTTGGTTTTAAGTATTACAACTTTAGTTTGTGCGTAGTAAAGAATTTCTGAATTATTTTATTAGTATAATGCGCCGTATTACTCATTGTTTATGGAGCTATTACAGATGTATGTGGTGCGGCAATCTTGAACGATGTATTGATATTAATGCGCACAGCCCTTCTTTTGGACTGTATGGACAGTGTTTGCATTGGGCAACTCAGCAATCAGGATGTGGAGGTATGTAAAATGTAGAAATGTTTCTGGTTTAGTGTATTTTGTATTCCCCATCCGATCAAGATGCTTAAAATTGGTTGAAACTAAAGTAAAGTGGAAAAATACAAGCTATATAATAGTTACTTTTATGCGAATCAAAACACTTCCAGCCGTGCACAAATTTCAATGTTACATGTATGCAGAACAATCCGTTCTGATAAAAATAATGATTCGAACGATGTACATTTTTATTTTTGTCCGCAAATACAACAAATTTCATTGTTTAAATCATATTCTTAGCATTTTATTAAAATTCTTTCAAATAGTAAATTTGTTTGCTGAAATTTTCAAACTGTAAGCATATTAATGTATCACGTTTCTTGGTTGCAGGGCCGTTAAATTGTAGCGCTCAGTTAACCTGTGAATCGTGTCGTAATATTGGTCCTGCGTGTGGCTGGTGTGACGATGGCTCTGGCACTGGACTTGGACAGTGCTTACCCGGTTCAAATAGTGGACCCGTAAGCCGAGTTAGCCCAAATGCTGGATACGTTGTCACGCCTGCGAAATGCCCAGCTGAACGATGGTATTTTCTGTCGTGTCCAGGTACATTTGAATTTATCATGCCATAAGCTCACTGTATGAATTAGTTTTGAAATTTGTGCAGTTTTTCGAGGTTTGAAAATCAAAGTGTTTCTGAAGAACATGGTTTTTAATAAAGCTTTAGCTTTATGGTAGATTGATCACAGTTCTTTCTAAGTTTGTTTACAGAACATTTTCGATATATGGATCGCGTTGTTTTTCATACACTGCTTAGTTTTAATTGAATGTATACTTGTTGTATTAATACTGAATGATTAGCGTATCTGCTGTTGATTACAGAAGTTAAGTACATTACTAGAACGTTTTTTGTTCAGCTCTAAACCGTAATATGTTAATTTAGCATGTCAGTGCAACGGTCATGGTTCTTGTGTGAATACAAGTCAAACCGAAGACGATATATTCACTGGAGGAACGGGTCATCAAAGCCTTCTGACACCTTTAACACCGTTTGTCGGTATTTCACAACAGTATGCAAAACTTGCGCCTTCGACGTGTTTGTATTGCGATAATATGACTACAGGTACAATATTATAGATAGTTCATGTACGATCCATGTAAATTATAGAGCCTGCCTGCTAGAGATGCCCCGTGGCGTGGTCTTGGTACAAAGGTCTTAGGCCCGGGTGTCGGGATCAGGGCCAACGCTTGATTTGTCGGGCCTTGCCGAAAAAAGATCTTTAACACAATCTTCACGTGACTCGATCCGTCTTGAACATCTGAAAAAGAATCTGGTGTTTAGGTGATGCGAAAACTTTTTAAACATGTTAAACAGCAAACTTTTTTGGCTCAACATATCATTTTTGAACTGAAACACGAGTGTCTAGCAATAAACGGCTATTTTTACCACGCAAACTATATTCATACAGAATATTCTGGTTACTGCTAAGCATAAGGCTAAGCCAAAGCCTACGTCTAAAACACAAGTCTAAACTTAAAAGTCTGTAAGTTCTCATGTCTCTATGTGGGCAAGCCCTATACTTCCGTGGGCCATTGCAGTTGTGGTGTGTCGACGTCGTCCACATGCGGGATCGTGCGCAAATCGCGTACTGCGCCGGATAGCCAGTCGTATACTAGGGTTCCAATCGGAAGGACATTTTGTCGGAAGCGGAATCGGAATCAAATTTTTGTGGGATCCGAAATCGGAATTTAAGTTTCAGTAATTCTATTAAAAAAGTAAAGTGGATCACTTTTGACTTTTGTTGCAGCATGCCTGTTTGTATTGTTCGCAGTTTCGGTACAAATTGCTTGCTGAGCGAAGTTTATGTTTTGTACTTAGGGGTCGAAAGGTGGATGTCCGTCCGTCTGTCCGTCCGAAAAGAATCTCAGGAACGGCTGAACCGATTTTGATAAACTTTTTTTGTTTAAAAGCCGATATTCCTGGGGCGTTAACCTCGCATTGGGTTATAAAATTTTAAGCTGTTTATTAGCTACAGGCTAATTTGCATAATTAATTAAGCCTAAATAGGACTTTCCACAATATTTCACTAATTATTACAGTTAGAAGCAATGTAAATTTAGAAGTAAAGGGTTTTGGGTGCGAGGAATCTGAATAAATAGTTTGCAAACGTCTAAAACCGATAATTGAGTAGTTAGCTAATAGATAAGTTCCATATAAACATAATTAATAAGCCTAAATTAGGACTTTTTACAATATTTCACTAATTATTAAGGTCAAAAGCAATGTAATTTAAGCACTAAAGGGTTTTTAGGTGCGAGGAATTTGAATAAATTGTTTACAAACATCCAAAATCGATTATTGAATACTTAGCTAATAGCTAATTTGCATATTAGCTTAATTGACAAGACAAAACTATGACTTTTTAAATTATTTCAATAATTATTAGGGTTTACTAAAGGTTTTTGGGTGCGAGAAATTTGAATAAATTGTTTACAAACATCCAAAACCGATAAATGAATAGTTAGCTAATAACTAATTTGCATATTACCTTAATTGCTTACATGTGTTCGAGCTTCGCTCAATAATGTAGTCCCACAACGACTGGTAAACAGACTGTGTTAGCAATCAACTAAAGCTATTGCGATATTAATGGTTTGCCAATTCTTAGAGCACTGGATCAGCTTGACCACTTATTAAGAAAAAAAAGGTTTGCAAACAAAAGAAACAACAGGCAAAATATAAGTTCAATCAGTTTAAAAACTCAAAACCGGAAAATCGAAATTCCGGTGGCGGAATAGCCGCCAGTCGTAATCGAAACCCGAAATTTTTGCCGGAATCGGAATTTCGTTGGAACCCTGTCATGTACGATACTGCATGGTGTCAGACGGCGACCAATGACATTAAAATTTTTTACAAAACATAGCTCTGTCGTAATTGAGATTTCGAAACCAAACGCTGTAATTTCAGCTGCTTTGAGCAAATCGTGTTTTTTATTCAGTTCGGAGAGGCATAATTGGACGCTTATGGCTACTGAATGTATCGGAGCTCCTTGTTTAATGCATTACAACAATCTGTATCTAAAGTGCATATTTGATTTTTTTATGTTGTTTTGATGTTTTAAAATAACTTTCCAATTGATGACGAATTTATGAATCACTGATTCTTAAATGCCGCTATTTGAATTTTTGAATTTTGGCAGCGTTTTGTTTTTCAATAGTGAGATCCTGAATATAAAATCAACAATTTTAAATGGTTGTTCGCACTGGTCTAAATGTAGTAATAGGGACGATTAAAAAGTTACAGTTTATTTGTTTTGTTTTCTGTATGAAAGCAACTATTGAAAATAAATAATAAATACATTGTGACTGTTTCAGGAGATCATTGCCAGTATTGTCAAAGAGGATATTTTGGAAATGCGTTAAACGGTGGAAATTGCACAGGTATCGCGTATGGACTTATTTGTGTAATAACTGAAAAAACCTAGAAAATGTATTTCACGTGTTGACTTCGTGCAGAGTGCAACTGAATAGTGCAAAGTGACTAAACCGAAACGTGAGGGTAATAATGAGGAATACTGCCAGCTCTAATGCTTGGCCACAATGTCTTGTAACTTTTTTACTGCGTCTTTTATATACAAAATTTCTAATCCGGGTCCTTGCTGGGTCCAGACGGAGTAGAGTGGGTGAGCTTAAGCCGGAGTGAAAATTAAGTTTCGTAGGGGGTATTCGCAAGGTTGGGTCTTCACAACCCTGTTTCTAGTAGCAAATCTTCAATTCTGTTAAATGGCTACGCATACCTGACTTTTGCTTGGAATTTTAGGCCATTTTGGCCAAAATATCTGTTATTTTATTTCAGCACCACACGTTAAGCTTTTCTTTCCCCACATTAATATTGGGTAATAGTGTGTTTTGTGTTAATTTATTGTAGCATGTGAGTGCAATGGACAAGCAACGGACTGTGATCCGTCAAGTGGCCAATGCTACTGCACCACGAAAGGCGTTGTTGGACATAATTGCGAGCGGTGCGATGTAACATCTCATTATATTGGCAATCCACAGAATAGCACGTGTTTCTGTAAGACATAATATAGTTTGCTATTTTGTTTGGATTTTTGTGGTATGTAAGTGGCCGTGATTACACAGTTGATAAATTTAGCATGCGTTGGTTGTAGCTTTTAAACATTTGCAGCATATGTGCACCAGGATTCAACCGAAATTCCTCTTACGGCCGGAATTCCTGCAAAAATTCAATTTCTGTTCCTTTTTCCTGTTTTTGTTTCACGGTTTCTGATGGGTTTTCGCAAAACTTGATATCGAAGTAGCCTGAAAATTTGCTTCAGCCATTTTTGACAAGTTTTCTAAAAAAGTCCAACAGTGATTCAGTGATAAAAATTATTTCAAATTCCGGTTCCTGTTCATGCTTCGGTTCCTGCAAAGAAATTCAATTCCTGTTCGCGCTCCTATTACGGCAAAATTTTGTCGCTGTTGGAACCCTGATGCGCACACTTGAGTAGCAAGTCGTCGGAAAAATATTCTAACTGAAAAAGATTTGAGATTTTAAGTGATGTATTCAAAGCTGAGAATATTCTTACAAAATAATGTTCCAAGATTTCAAAATTTGTTGCTTTTATTTTTAGTCCCGTCCCAGCACGTATAAGTATATTTATCATTTCACACCATGTTTTGTTTCAGATAACTTGAACGTTGATTTTGTATTTACATTCCAATTGAATCCAGAAGAAGATGGAAATATTACAAAGTTGAATTTTATTACGCGCCCATTAAAAGTAAGTATCAGCGTATGATTGATACTTTCTTATGGCGCTTGTGACGTTTGTTCAAAATTTTGTTGTAGAAGAAAATTTTCCAAATAATGACAAATCATGGAAATATGGGAAATATTGAACGTATTCAGTGCGTTAATACCGGAAAACTTAGAAATAAATATGGGAATATTGTCTGTGATTCTGTGGTTTTCCTAGTGGGATGCGTGAGTTCTTCACTTCCAAGTTTTGTTTTTCGGCCCTTTACCCAGGTGACCTGCCCCTACCTTTTCGTAAAAATAAACTTTATACCAGGTTTATCTTCGCAGATTAATTTGAATTAGTTGCAACGGGGGCCTACCCCTGAAATATTTGTGTCTGGTATATAACTAAATAGTACGTGCCATAAGTAGACTCGAATAACAGAAACGCTAATTTTAAGGGTACAAGAAATGGCATCTTTCTTCCGTGTCGTCTCACTTGCTTCGCCACCCAGGTAATAGGGAATAACCCACTGCCACCACACTCGCTCCCAGCCGTGATTTAGGCAAACGTTTACCTTCGTGCTCTAAAATGTAACTAGGCCTTTTATTTATTAGGATGCGTCTGAGCTACACTCAGTATTCTTAACCGCCCTCAGTAAGAGTATTTATTATTTAATTCCTCTCAGTTTGTCTAAAAATATGCGACAATTAAAAGTATCGGTATCTGTATGTCCACATAAATTCCGGTATCAATGCCCTGATTCTGTCTATAACGGTATTATATCTTTTCTCCTTACTATTTTACGTGCTGTAATCAGGAGAATTTTTGCATTTTCAGGCAGATGCAGACGTAACATTTAAGTTGGAATGCAGCGAGCCGGCCAAGGTCAACTTGACACTGTATTCAGGTTAACGATTCGTTATTGAATTAATATGTTTTTAGTTTTAATTTAATTTCTATTGGTTAGTGCCAAGTTTCAACTTTAACTAATTTGATTTGATATTTTGAGTAGGGCTTCAAAATCTTGAACCGGAGTTACATAATATTAGTAGAAGGAGAATGAGAACAGGAAATATAGTCTGGAATCTATGTATGGAGCAACAAAATAAAAACCTCGCATCAAGCCAATATTTAGCGTCAGAAATATGATTGACTGGTTTGCACAAAGTGTATCAACTCTGAAACCTAAAACAAAAATATTTTTAAACTCCATTTTTGCACCAATCTTTGTTTGGAATCGGAAATCTATCTTGAATGCTAATTTTGTTTGCATCCTAATTTAATAAAAATTGATGTCTGATAATAGAGTTTTATCTTAGTTTATTCTGTCCAGGCGCTCATAGTTTTCGGCGCTGGGTATTGCGTTTGAGCTTACTCTTTTTACTAATTTTGAGGAAAAATATATAATAAAGTATATTAAAACGTTAATTTAAAACAGAATTAAAATGTTTTTAATTAAAAATATCATTTTAGATGCTTGGAAAGGAACGAAATGGTTTTTGCGTGACGTAATGTGCCATCGCATAGAACGACGCTTCGACAAAGACGAATTCAAGATTGGATCTGAATGGAATACAACATTTTATGTGTTTATATATGAAATCAAAGTGCCCATGATATTGCAGGTACGCAATGCCATTTTCTTGTCTCAATCTTTCTGGCGACACATCCTTCATTTGAGACTCGTATCTTAAGTTTTTTGCTTTTTATAATGTTAAATGTATGTTTATTTTTCTTTCAGATATCGTTCGCTCAAAACTCTGATATTGATTGGATCAAGTTCTTTATCACTTTTGCCAGGTAATTTTTCTTAAACTCCAGTATATAACCATTAACATACAGTTTAATGCTTCCAAAACCTATCACCTGTTGGCGATAATGGCAAATTAGAACATTTAAATTTAATACAGGGTTTTGCGAACGTCGTCTTGTTTAACTATACCAACCCATTTTAGCTACTAAAACGCCATTATGCACGTTTGATTTTTAACTTTTTTCACAGATTGTTTGATGAAATTTTGATAAAAACGTCAAAATATTAACACTAACTTGGTGAAGGTGCTAAACGAATGATTACTTTTCAGTTTATGTCTAAAATTTTATTAAACTTTGACGGAAAAATTAAATCGACTGGTGTTAATCAATTGTCACTTGATGACGAATAGGGTATTTTGTTGATTTCTTGGGTTTCTTGAAAGCATGCGTCTGTAAAGTAGAGTAGTATACGTAATATTTCCAAGGTGGCCGTTGTGTCAGAACCGAAATATCCTTGTTTTTCACGTTGCTTTGGGAAGGGATGTTGGTCCAATCTTAGCGAACGATGTATTCAAACGGGAAAGTTCGATAAATCTTAAATATGAAGACCATTGGCCGCTGTGGATTAGTTCGCATCCAAGAACCAGCTACATTAATCTTTCGCTTAGTTTAATTTTACTTTCAGTTGCTTTCTAACCCTGCTGCTAGTTGCAATCGTTTTGTGGAAGCTCAAACTTCGATTTGACATTTATCGCAGACGACAGGTGTGTGTACAATAAGCCTTTAATAACGTTTAAAACGATTTTGAAATGAACGTTGGAGTTAGAGTGTAAATGTGACGGATAATTTACTCAATATCAGGGTACAGCCGGAGGCCTGTCTGACTCCGGTACAATTTTTTCGAGGTCTGTACACTTGGAGTAATGAAATTTTCTGCATTTTTATAAAAGCAAGGCTTGTAATCTTCTGCGTGTTAATTTCTGACTTTGGAACAATTTCGAAAGATTTGGTTGTATAAATTTCTTAACAAAGAAGTTTATAAACATTTTTTTGACAATATTCTTTGCATATTTTTATTAAAATTTGCAACATTATTTCTTGGGTCTACCGGAAAATTTTGTTGCAACAAATTTAATATGATTGCTAGTAAAGTTTTGCTATCAAAAGTACTGTGCTCCTGTTTATTTTCAGCGCATGTTTGTCGAAATGGAACAAATGGCTAGCAGGCCTTTTGGGTCTGTCCAGCTAGATTTGTCGGAACGCGAGCCGTTGCAAAAGGTATGTACGTACACATTTTAAATTTGAGTTTAAATTTAAAGCATTTCTAAACGTATTTGTTTTTTAACTCCCAAAAATTTATATCGCAGGAATGACTGAATCAATAAAATAGGTTTTTTGGTTTAGCAAAGTAATGAACATTGTTGTATCGGTCTGTTACATTTGTCTTCTGCGAAATTAACAGTGTTGGGGAAGTACATAGGTAAGTACTGTAGAAATCTTACAGCGTTTAACCAGGATTTGTTTGTGTTGTTTTGGTTCCAGCAACTCGCAACACCGTTGAGCATTGAGCCATGTTCAAATTATCGTGCTGCAGTAGTCTCAGTTGCTGTACGGCTTCCAACTGGCGGCCGCCGCCATACGCCATCAGGACAGTCAGGTCTCGCGATTGCGTCTGCGCTTGTGACACTAACCCCGGCTCAGCGCGCCCAGTTACAAGCACCGCTTTCACCCCAACCAGAACAACTGAAACACAAAAAACAACATCGATTGCGGCCATCGTGTATTTCGTAACCCGTGGGCAACTAAAATAATATTTTTTGTTAGTTTCTCAAAATAATTATCGAAATTTGGGGCTGGTTTATATATCAACGTACAGTCAAGAACTGAATTAAGTGCGCAGTGATCGTTGCCTGCATCTGCAGTCACGGTTTTATTACCGCGGTTAAATTTTCTTCGCTCGCGACCAGTTATGTCTACGAAGACAGTTTCAGTTTAAGCGATTGAAAAGACAACCGCGGTTGCGGTCCCGATTATGATCGCATTAACCGCGAGCAGTACAAATAGTGTCTGTCAGCGATAGGATCCAAAAACAAGCAATCAAGATCCAACCCGCGGTTTGGAGCGCGATCATGGTTGCACTTAATTCAGTCTGCGACTGTGTTTTAATGTTTAGATAATATGGGTTTTTTGCATAACACTCTACATTCTTTGTGGGTTTCAACGTTTTCATGTCTGAACTTTTATTTTTATTAAATTGAATTTGAGACAGTGGTAATTATTTCGACGTACATTTAGGAAAATACGTTCAGTAAAAATATTCGGTATATATTTGATAACAGGGTACAACCTGAGGTCAGCCTCCGGCTCCGGCAGAAAATCAGCCTCGGGCTCTGGTAGAATTGTTGTCGGACGTTCCGGCAATTTCGGAAGTAAAAGTTTGCATAATTTTGCAAAATTTATTCTGTTGAGCGCGTTTCGGTTTACTTTTATCATAATTTTCAGGAAATAATTTTCGAAATTTCACAGAAAATTAGCGTGAAATATATAGATATTGGCTAAAATTGACTAATAATTAACCATCATTTTTACTACTTAATTTCGCCTCACTGTCCTTGAATTTTTTACAAATACGCTGAAGAAAATTTCATCACACATTATGATTTCTTTGGAATAAGACCAGCGTGTGTTTCAAAACAGTTGTACTTAATTTGTTTAAGTTTCTAGCAGTTGGTAATCACGTAAATTACAATTTTAATGGCTTTACCGGTGCATATGTTTTGTACATTATTATATATATTCAAGACGTTTTAGTAAAATTTTCATACTGTTCTGTTTTGTTTTTGCATTGTGGTGTTGATAGAAGCGAGCGTTTCGATTTAAGTAGAAAGCATTCGCAAGTCGAATTGATTGTCCGGTAGCTTGTCATTCGTATACTTTCTCGTTGCATGGTATTAAGCCCGCCCTTTTTACTGCCTCTTGACCCCTTTCGTATGACCACACAGTTGGTGGGATTTGTGCTTCACTGTCGTGGTTTCCGACCAATTTTTTGCGTTTCTAAACTTGACGAGTCTGCCCCCCGTCAGAAATTTCCGGATCTGAGGCTGAAAGTGGGGTACCACCAAAAGTAATATGGGCTGATGTTTGTATGATTAAGTGAAGTATATTTCAATGTGGTTCATTTTTCTTGGAACGTAAAACGACTTGTGTGTATATATATAGTTCGAGGGAATGGTGACATCGATAGAATCGGAGACAAACCAAGTCAACTCAATTTCAGGTGGTCAACGCAAGTATTAATTAGTCAGTAGCAATCTTGTACACCGAATACCCAGCACTATTGAAGCAGCTGCATAATAACTATTTTTAGATTTGTATATTTTACGCTCATAGCAATCAGCTTGTTGGTCAAGGTACTTTCCGTGTTAAAACAAGTGGTTGAGAAACGAAAATTGATGTTCGGAAACCCAAAAACGCAAAATCGAGTTTCGTATATCCGAAATAAAAAATTTAACTTCGGATATCCGAATAAATATCCGGCAACAATTGCCGGATATTTGAAAACACATCTGTTCATCAGCCGTGTCACTTTTTACCTGCAAACATTTCACTGTTCCACTGGATAGCATTTGATACTCGCTTTAGTTTTATAATATATTATATTCGCATAAATATCCCGCAGTATTACATAACATCCGGGCTGTTGTACACATTCCGCATCTGGAGTTGCTCCGATTATTCCGGGTATTTTCGCCGAAAAATTCTGGGTCCAAGTTTTCGCTTCAATAAATTCCGGATCCGGGTTTTCACAACAATTCATTCCTTGTATGGGTATTACAAAAATACCCGGACAAAATATCCGGAATAAAATTTGATTAGTGATTTTAACATCCCGCGCCTACCTTCTGAATAGTAACTTTATCGCACCTAAATTAAATAATTAGTTGCACAACCAACGCTAACGGTGCGAAATACATTAGAAACAAAACACTCCTAAGATGTCTCGTTAAGACAACTATCGCATGTCGTATGTAAAACCAAACTGCAGAAGGAAAAAGTTGGACAACAGGCTTCACTTTTGAGTAATAAATAACCTACATAGATATACTTGGGTTACGATTACGAATGCGAAATTAGAATTGGCGGTATGGTCGTAATGCAGAGACATGACATGTTTCTTAAGTTATTAATTCGACATTTTACTTTAGTTTAGTATCTTTCATCTAAGTCAATGATTGCTTGAAAAATGATTGCTTCAATGTACGGTATCCTGTTAGAAACGTTAGGCTCTAGCCTTAGCTTCACGAAGCACATAAGGCAACTGACTCAAGCCAGGCTTCTATCATTCAACCAAAATTATTTAATGTAATCTTGTAGCTAGTCAAGCAGTCGTTCAACTATGTATGAACAGAAATTCATTTGGAAACAAGGCACCAAATAGATGTGAAGACAGTTTTTATATATCCATATGATGTATGCTTGTCCGTAAACAAACGCGTTGACATGTAGTCGACACTTGGTAGTAAAAACAAACATCTGTTTTTCAAACTTCTGTATTAAACTTGGAATCGGCATCGGGAAAAAATTTTGCTATCGGCACATTTGTATAAGGATAGTACTTTGTGTTATGATTTACTTCAAATAGATTTTTGTGAATGACATCAGTCGCTTCGCATTGCATACTGACCATTAATTATTTACACACTGAGCTGCTGGAATATAGATGAAGACAGAAAGTCTTTGTTATCTTTAAAAAATTAGGATCATTTTCAGTTTTTATGGAATAAATATTCCGGGCCCGGGTTTGCCCGGAAAATAAATCCGGCTCCAGGTTTGCGTTCTTAAAAATTCCGGGTCCGGGTTTTTCTTTTACAGAAATCCGGGTCCGGGCATTTATTTTTAAACGTTGCAACTCTATACGCATCTGATAACGGTGGATTGTAAGTCAATGTCATATTATAACGTTCGATCTTGTCCGTTCATTTGATCTGAGTGACCGAATTTCACGTTGGCGCCGAGTCAACAAGGGACAAATCGGGACGACCCGACCCCTCGAGTTGTAACGCGAACCCCGCATAACTCTACTCTAACGCGAACCCCGCATAACTCTACTCGGATACTTAAGTGTGGTGATTATAATTGCTTTATACGTCAGCGGTTGATGCATATACCTAATGCACTGTTTTCAACTGTTCAGACTTATACGAATATAAATAGACAACAATAATGGGACGCCGGCCAGCGCGTTGCTATCGCTACTGTAAAAACAAACCGTACCCGAAATCGCGGTTTTGTCGCGGGGTGCCGGATCCGAAAATTCGCATATTCGATTTGGGTCGCAAAAAAGCACCGGTGGACGATTTTCCACACTGCGTTCATATGGTATCTGACGAGTACGAACAGTTGTCATCCGAAGCGCTCGAAGCCGCTCGCATTTGTGCGAATAAATATTTGGTGAAAAATATGGGCAAAGACGCGTTTCATTTGCGTATGCGTGTTCATCCGTTTCACGTTGTTCGAATCAATAAAATGTTGTCGTGCGCCGGCGCTGATCGGCTGCAAACTGGCATGCGTGGAGCGTATGGCAAGCCGTTGGGCACCGTTGCGAGGGTGAATATTGGACAGGTGAGCGAGGGACGCTTCTTACTGTAGCTGGAAGAGGCATGTCTTACTGTAGAAGAAGTCTTGTTTCTATTGTGTATTTTAATTCTAAGTTAAGCAGCATCATATAGAGCCCTTCACGAAAATTTTGCTACGGTGACGTTCGAACCAACGATGTACGGATTACCGGTCCGCTGCTCTGGCTCTCTATATACCGTAAGTTTTGGTACTACAAGATGCGTATATATGAATACGCTGCGATATTGTTTTGTTTATTGCTACGGATGCACGATGGTTTTGGAGGCTAGTGATGCGTCGACAAGCGTAACGTTACGTAGTCTTTAGCGGATTGTAGCCAACGGACAATAATGAGTGCAAGCTTAAGCAGAAAATTAGTCTAAAGCCTACATTACTTTATTAGAGTCTCATAGAAAAACGTAACGAACTGGTCAGCATGCTATTGGCAATATGTTGAAAACGTACTCAAGTGGTTTGGGGATTGTAAAAACTGGAATTTCAAGTGTTTCCATCACGAAAACGAGCGCCGAACTTTACTGGAAACGGATTTCAGGTTACATCCAGGTTGCGCATAGGTCATATCATCTTTTTGTATATTTTCAGGTTATTATGTCCGTTCGTGGGCGACAAAATCATGAAGCATCGATGGTTGAGGCTTTCCGACGAGCAAAATTCAAGTTTCCTGGTCGACAGCACATTTTGGTGTCTGACAAATGGGGCTTCACAAAGTTTTCAAAAGAAAGATACCAAGAAATGAGACAGGAGGGTCGGCTGGTACCAGACGGGGTGAACGCGAAGTACGTTAGCGAGCATGGTCCACTGACTAAATGGGTAGATAATCCAATATAGTTTTATAAACTAGGTTTATGTATTTTGTTTTTGAGCTGTGTATTGTGAGAGGTCATACTGTTCTGATACATGTTCATTTGGATACTGTAGGGACCCGAATAAGAGGGGGTCCCATTTTGAGTCCCAACCAATAGGAGTTCCTATCCCTAATAAGAGTCAGTAAGCTGATAGGAGTCCCTAAACCCTAACTAGATTCCTAGCGCATTAATGACTCCAGGACCAAATACAGTGAGTTCGAAACTTTAAGCATACTTAGTTTTGTAAGTATATACATAAGTATAACCTTGCGTTGTATAAGACAAGTAAACGTTTAACTCAACGGATAGTTGCAATACCGGATATATATCAGTAACGAAAAACGGGTTAAAAATAGAGAACAGTTCGTAACCGAATAACAGGGGGTGCCCACTGGAGGCCAAATAAACATCAGTTCCCCACTTAACTGGGTCACTACTGTAGGTGAATAGTTCCTCTTATCTATCTCTTTACCCTGTGTCCAGTTGGATTCCGGTGTTTAGGTTGTTAAAATTGAAAGGTAGATAATACGAGGGCGTGAAATGGGTTGACTTTAGTCAAATGCAGCTTATCTAAAATTTAACCACAGCTCACTTGTTGTTGAATATCAACCGCTTTGTTTGATTCGTTATGTTTATATGCGATTGAAACAATATTTTCTGGTTTTTTTCTACATGCGAGCGATTAGTGACCATATATTTATGAACTTGGTTTAATACAGCCGTATTGGATTAGCCGATGGACAGTGACATTTTAAAAAGGGGTTTCATACTCTGACTACCCTGTCATTCCTCCTCCACCCCACTCCTAAACTTCCATATTTGCACGTGCTTCAACCTTCTTTGAAAATTTGGGCCAATGTAAAGAACAGGGCCGGAACAGAATTGTAAGCATATTCCTACGCTGACCGAGCAAAAAAATTAGTCTAAAGCTTACGCTTACTCTTTTCTAGTCCACAAAAAACGTTCAGCGATTGATCTTTATGGGCCCCGGCAAAATTTGTTGGGCTCAGGTATTTTTTGGCTGCGGTGTTAACACCATTTCTGCTTTATTTGCAATATAATA
This sequence comes from Enoplolaimus lenunculus, assembly GCA_030248215.1. Lineage (NCBI taxonomy): Eukaryota > Metazoa > Nematoda > Enoplea > Enoplida > Thoracostomopsidae > Enoplolaimus > Enoplolaimus lenunculus. Next base: position 186,199 of record JASANG010001373.1, read on the forward strand.
AACAAGTTTAAAAATACCTACTGTAGTGACCCGAATAAGACGGGGTCCCGATTTTGAGTCCCAATCAATAGGAGTCCATATCCCTAATAAGAGTCCGTGAGCGAATACAGTCTCTAAAACCTAATTATATTCCATAAATGTCAATTATCCCTAATTGTAGCGCATAAATAACTCTAGGACCAAATCAAGTTGAGTTCGAAACTTTAAAGCGTACTTAAGTTTTGAAACTAACATTCCAAAGTATAACCTTGCATGATCGCTCAAGCTTTTGATGCAAGGAGAAAAACGATTAATTCAATGGATAGTTGCAATACCGGATATGTATCAGTAACGAAGGGTGGCGGAGAGCGGATTAAAAATAAATAACAGTCTGTAACCGAATAACAAGGGGTACCCTATAGAGAGGCTAAATAAATATCAGTCCCCCTCTTATTCGGGTGAGTATAGTAAAACCCCAAACTGTTTACGGTTAAGAATGTGTATTCTGAATAAATGTGTCTTCAACAACTTTACAATCTGTTACAACCAATCTTAAACTTTTTTGGCAAACCACATTACAAAAAGCCTATTAAAATTTTAACAAGCCCAAATGTATAATGTTACCTATAATCACCAAAACAGTTAAAAATAAATTAACACCAGTCATTTTTTCTCTAAGGGTGTTCAATTACGCTAAACCTATACGCAAGTCTAAAGCCTAAGCGTACAAATAAATCTAATCGTAGACCTAACATGTGTACAACATTTACGTTACATTTCAAATTTTTCAATCACAAAAACACAAGATACACTAACACTGACATCAACGCAACTAAAACTGACAACAAAGTCATCATATATTTAAAATTTGATACCCCCAACATAGTTCCCACCCAAAGCCCGTCAGAAGTATCCGGACTACACCCATCTTCTGTCTTTCCGTTCAACCCTACGTTCGTTTCGAACCCAAGCTTCGCTGCCGCCCACGGATTCAACAACTCTGTCAAACAATCAGGCTCTAAAATACATTCTTCACTTTCTAAAATTTCATTAGCAATTTTACAACTACCTTCACCTTCAAGCTCCACTGATTTGCCTTCATTATTCTGCAATTTCCGTTGCGCGACCCCACAAAGTCCAACAACATCACGGAATGTATCCAACGCGTCTAATTTATCATCTGTTTCGAATAAATATTCACAAAATCGTACCCCAACAGTAGGAGTTGAGCAAGCGTTCGTTGTTTCCTCACATGAACTCGAGAAGCATTCATGATACGGCGCTGAAAACAGTCGCCGCGGCAACTGATGTAATGCCTGGAAATATAAAACAATGTAAATTTATGAACAAAACAACACTATTTATATTCAGCACTTACAAGTAAGATTTGCTATATTATGACCTTCGGTTGCCGAACACAAAATTGGACAAAATTTGTGATCTTCCGAAAGATTTTAAGAACATTTTTAACATTTTGTAAAAATTTGCAGCGCTATAAAAATAACCGTCCTAAACGTAGATATAGTGACAAATCAAAACTCCCATGTAATTAAAACTAAACGAATATATCTTAACTAATAAATGTCGAATGTCGTTAAATCCGAAAGGTGCCCACAAATCACCATGCTAGACACACTCAATCAAAAGCCTCTGGGCGAGAAATGAAACAAACTAGAAGTGCCCTATCCATGCTCAAAAAAGATCATCCAGATCAATTCAACACCAACTCACTGAGCTCTCTTCTTCTTCACTTTCCAAAAGTTGTATGCCTTCACAGTGCAATCGTGTCCGAAAATACAAACTTCGTACAACATCAACGCAAACAGCACATAGCACATCTGTGACGCTGGCAAATTTCATTGGTAGCCAAGCGTGAACTGCTATCGAACCAACCAATCGGATTTTAGAATCGACGTCTTTTAGCTCCGCTCCTTTCTCAAGAACCTTACCTTTATCTCTAAATTCAACACCTTTCTCACAAGCCGCAGTTACTGGAGGAACATACAGCTCAACTGATAATTGTTCATAATTATGTTTAGCAATTGCTGTTTGGACGGATTTTGGCGTCTTGCGGCCTTTTTTCTTCGTTTGCTGCTGTTCTGATGATGTACACTCTGTGAAATTGGTCAGTAACGAAGCGTTAGAATCAAACATTTGATCACTAGCACCGCGTGCAAATTTTCCATTAATACTCATTTGACACTGTGATAATTGTTGAACTATCGTTGGTAGTACAGTTTGATTAAATTTTGAATCAAATTCTGACGTCAGCGGAGATGACTGAGCTAAATCGCTTGCTGGTTGCCTTGGTTTACTTGACTTTTTAGAGCGTTCTATTCCAATATATGGCAGATCGATGTACACTTGTGAAACAATGTGAACCTTAAAAACAATTTGAAGTCAATATTAAAATTAAAACAAAATCATAACAGTAAATTTGATTAGTATATACTTGTAGAAATTACACCCAACAGTTCAAACTATGACAATAACTATAGTACTTTTTCAGCCAAACAAATCACAAATCAACAACAGACCTCGTGCAAGATATATTAAAACAAAAAAACATTATATATGATATATAAGGTATCGACCGGATTCTAATTTTACCGGAGACCGGAGGAGACCAAATTTTCTACCGGAACCGCTTGCACATGGAACATAGCATCTAAGCTTACTTCTTGACTTGGACAGAAATGTAATCACAGCAAGATGTTAAAGACGCTCACTTGTAAAAATCAATTTTATGATATTCGGCACCACAACCGTAAATATCCGGTAATTTTATACCGGATACCGGAACCAGATATCAGTTTTTGCCTGATATTAAACCAAAACCGGATATCCGGTCGCACCCTGGCCACAGCATTTCCACATAGTGATGTATGTTGTACATACGTATGTGTTTATTAGGGTATAACCGGATATCCGGCTCGGTTCCGGCAAAAAATCGACATCCGGCTCCGGTATTCTACATTGTCGGATATTTGTTGCTGAAGATTATGACAAAGCTCAATATTATACTATTACAAAAGCCAAAATTGCTCCAATGCGCTATGAATTTCGATCAAAATGATTAAAAGTACTTCAAGACGCTGCGTTAAAACTAAAACTTTGTAAAAACAAAATTATAACATATAGCAAATAGTACAAAATTAAGGGGATTAAAATAACTTTTTCTCGAAATATGCGCTTAAATATCTGACTCCGGTATTTTTGGTTTCCCTTGGAACCTTGATATAATCTCGAAATTCTTATTTTTTATTAAATATGCAGAATACAGACAGCACTACTTAACCTACCCAATCTATTGTGGAATATGAATATTTCAATGCACTACCAATAGTAACTGAATGTCCAGACAGATCAAGTGAATTCACAACCAGTTTTGAGCCTGCGTCTTCGTTAATAATCATGTACAGCAAACGGCTAAGACCCGAAATTCCTAAAAACAACAACAACCACAACAACTTAGCGTTAATTGTTATACTCAAAACTTGTAATCGGCAACATAATTCATAATTTCATGATAATTCAAATTTCAACATTTAACAATTATTTTGAAACACATGTACCAAGACCTCGTTAACATTCTCCTGTCACGTCTATCGCGATACCAACACGAACATAGAAACTGACTTTTGATTGCAACCTCAATGCCGCTTATCACATCGTTCCATTCCCGCATTGCATACTTGAACCCACGAATAAGTTGCGCTTGCAATTCAACACGCGACTTTTGGCTGCCCAAAATAAACATACCAACTACGTCCAGACCGCCTTAAAACAAGGTCACCCAAATATTAATCCATATATACAACGTAAAATAAACACATAAACGAGCAAATACAATGTAATTTTTAGAAGCCGTTTAGCCTAGTAAAATAGCTACTGAAATAGAAAAATGGCTGCTGAAATCTACAATACATAATTTGTAGAAACTTATCGTTGTTCAGTGATGGATCTAAGATTTTGTATTCAAAAGTTTCACAGTCTTAAAGCACGTTTTTACCTAATTTTTCGGTATTTTAAAATTCACCAATTGCGGCCGGGGCGAAATTTTTCAATGTATTAATGTAACCTCGCCATATTTTAACATGTGTTTGGATAGAAAGCACCTGGTGAGGGTTAGTTGAACTATTTGACAACTCAAAATTTTTAGCACGGGAGGGCCGGTCCGGACTACATCTCAAAACCCACTGGATCCGCTAATCTCGTTCTTTCAAACGAACCGGACCGTGTTTAACGACTACTATTGCAATATTCGCAAAATTCACCTGGTAAACAACGCATTAACTGGTGACAATGACTGCTAATCCAATCGGCATCGATATAATCGCTAAGTGCTGGCAAGCGACTAATTTGTTGTGGTTTCCGATTTTTGGGCAATTTTTTAGACTCACGTGCTTCAAGTTTCCGCCCCGATGCATCATCAAATTCACTCTGAAACGATATGTACAGGTAGGTTAAGTCAAGTTCGTCGGATAATCACTGAACAATTTCATATCTTCTACCTTCTGAAGATTGAAAAAATTTCACGCCAGTTACGCTCGCTACAGAAATTTTCCTTTATATCCAAGAGGAAATCAACGAATTGCATTTCAGATATGCAAACTCACATAATTTGGGAGTTCTTCACATAGCAACGGCTTCGGTTTTGGGCAAGACGCTAAATGCAGCACCGTGACTGAATGATCACAATAGGATCCAACAATCAATCCGATTACAGGAACATGGCTGTGCTTTGTTAGATGTGTTTTGCGTAAATTCTCAATTAAACCTCCCACTGTCGCATCAAATGTTACAGCAGTTGTATCCATAACTAGACATAGAACAGGTTACATTGTTGTTGTCAGTTCAAACCGCAAAATAAGTTATTAAATACGCCGTATTGTTGATTTATTAACTTTACTAATTGACTGATTGATGCAACTTTAATAGAACAAAACGTTACCCCGTTAGAAAGCACGATAGATCGACTTCAGCCAAGTTTCTCTTGAAGATATTTATTTAGCGTAAGCCATTCAACGACGTCGCTGTTAACAAAATTCCTAATATCTATGACAAGAAAAGCACGCAATCTTTCTGCAGCTTTATTTTTGACTCATATTGTTAATTAACTTCTCACGCAACCCTGTGAGCCGCCGTCCCTTCAACGGCCTTGGAATGTCATGTTTGTTGTCTCGTAGAAGGCCATAAGCGATCAACACCACTGAAACTTGACCTTCTTACATACACTACCCACAAAACCGCAAAATCTTACACGCCTCAGATTTTAATTTTTAATCATTCATTACTAAATGTTGGTACTATACGGTCTGCACGACCCCTGTTCCTCTTGCGCTCGAGCCAAGCATGCTACCACTACACCACGCGGTCATTGCAACAACTTCTTATACCGGTATATGTGCACAGGCATGGCAACATTTGCTTTAACATACACTTACGTGCACATATACCGACATCCCTCTTTTTTACAGGCGGTCGTCCCGGACCGTGAATCCAACTACCCGAATTCATGGGCTTGCTGTTTGCAGTGCCCATCTCGGTGGGACCTCCATGTTGGTACTATACGATCTGCACGACCCCTGTTTGAAGTTTTGCCAAAGTTAATAACCACGCCGGGAATCGAACCTCGGCCCTCTTGCGCTCGAGCCAAGCATGCTACCACTACACCACGCGGTCATTGCAACAACTTCTTATACCGGTATATGTGCACAGGCATGGCAACATTTGCTTTAACATACACTTACGTGCACATATACCGACACTAAAAATTTTTGACCCACGGGTTAGACGGATCGCCTAATCAACCCTAGTCTCAAACGTCTAATAGCACCTAAGCGCATGTCGGGATTGTCGCTTCCTATCCTACTGCTTTGTGTGAAGATGAACAATATTCCTCCGATTAATGTACACTTTGTACAAAAGCTATTTACAACTCGACTACACTAGCCATGTTATATTTGAAGGCATTCATGATACTAAACTGACAATTTTAAGTTCAAACGTTAAGCATTGAATGCCACTACGAATGATCAACCAAAAAGGTTTGCCGAATATGTCTAAATTTAGTTGTCACTGTTTTGGTTTTAACTTGCCGTTCCTAAATGCCTTTGCAATTAAGTGAATAATCGCAGAAATCAAAGTTATGAAAACAGAGCGGAAATAAGAAATTTTAGAAAAATATCTCTAAACAAAAAGTAGCTAAAAATTCGTTAGTTTTGCTAGATAACGAACACATTGAAATACAATACAGAGTTACCACTTTTTCTATAGAAGATTGTTTATAGTTACAACCTATAATAGAACTTAAAATCAGCATTTTGGTCCATGGCATACCTAGGGTTCCCTTTCGCAGGAGGGGATCATGTGTAAAAGTTCTTGCTAGCGAACATACCATCAGTCAAAAATTGTTTTACTTTATTTTATAACCTGCAAACACTACATTTTTGAATCTAAAGATTTCGGAAGTAATATCTCGCCTATTTACTTTGTTTGCATCCCTGGAGGGTTTCACATATATACTTCGCACACTGCAGATGAGGCTAATACTTCTCTGGGGAGGAGGTGCAAAATATATTTCTCTAGAAATGTCCGTTCTCATAGTCAACCATATTGGATTTAACAATCTAAAAATAAAATTATTCTGCATACCAAAATTCCTTTACTCTTAGATTCGATTTCTAGTAAATCAATGAAATCCGAATGTTGTTTTGTCGACAAGGGTAACTGACGGACCGTCAAAGCACAGTTATCTCACATTTCCTTGTTTGTAGAAAATATTGCGTATTAAAATAAACAGGCTTTGTTCTTAGTTCCAATTTGATCGGCATTACTCTTGAAGTCAACTTTGATATTTTAGATATTTCATAATATTTGCTTTTAGCCTTTTAGCAACTCGTAAACTGCAAAAATGAACATAGTGAACTTTGGACCGGATAAAACAACGGCCAAGGTTCAATAAAAGAGAATGGCCACTAAAATCAAACCTAAATTTATATTAAATTGTAAAGCCTATGTTCTAAAACTCCACTTGTCTTCCTGTCTAAAATGGACAGGTCCCTGTAAAATTAACAAGGTCCAAAACAATACGCGCACGAGCTTGAATTTTCATGTCTTAAAATTTTCAGAGTTCACCTAAATTGCTGGTGAATTTCAATCTTTGTCATTCCTGAATAAAGCTTTTTATTTTGTATCAAAAGACGCAAACACTTCGTTGGCTTGAGCTAAGCATCTGATGAACGTTGCACGTTTTGGGATTTCTTTGAGCTTTAGCGACCCAGTGTACGTGCACGCAGACCGGATTCCACCGAGAATATCTTGAACCGTAGATTCGACATCGCCTCTGTACGGAATTTCAACGCTTTTGCCTTCAGCCGCACGATAATTCGCTTCTGGAGAATTGTATTTTTTCATCGCTGTTGTTGATGCCATTCCATAAAACTAAAAAGTTACAAAGCTCTGATGTCTAACATTATAGTATATTGGATAATGGATTACAGATTCGTTCGATAACCCCATCAAGTAAATAAAGAAGTTGAAAAATACATCCAAACGACCTTAAACCTAAGCCTATGGTTAAACCTAAACAAATTCTACGGTAAAGACCTGACAATTTCGAAAACTGCGAAACCAAAACATTGCATATGCAAAAGCCATTTGCAAATCTCACGTTTCACTAAAACTTAACATTTCAGTTGAATTTCTTCTGGAAATATACCTGACATTGAGTCGCAAGTTTGACTCTGGCGGAGCCGAATTTTTTAACTCAGTTTGTGTAGTCCCGTAGAACCTATTTCGAACAGAGTCAATTTTACTCACCAATTTTTGCAGTGTAGCCTTCTTAAACCAATATCAAAACCTCAACGTAAAAGTATAAACCTAAAACTAAGAGGCTGGGCCATTGCAAAAAAATGTTCAAAAATCACCATTGCAGTCGCGTGAAAAAAACGGGATGACTCTATAAAGTAGCATATGCCTACTTGTTTAAAGCGTTTTCCATCTTTAATAATTAAATCACCCCCAGATTGGTCGTGACCAGCTAACATTCCGCCAATCATTACAAAGTCAGCGCCGGCCCCGAACGCTTTTGCAACGTCACCTAAAAATTATATATAAAAATCTCTGCAGATGCTCAATATGGACTGGTATAGGTTTAGGTTTAGACTTAGGCTTAGGTTTAGGAATATATTTACTAAAATTGGGCCCTAATCTATATATACATTGGTCAACATGAGAGCCATGTCTCAATCTCGATTGTTAATGTCTTTATCAATTGAGGTACAACTGAAGGTCTGCTTCCACTGCGGTATTAGATCCGGCGGAAAATTGGTCTCAAGCTTTGGCTGTGGCTCCAGCAAAATTCGTGCCGCCGCGTTTGGTATAAATTCGGCAATGAAAATTGTTCGTATTTTATTATTTTTGTCGTTCGGAGGTATTAATTTCTTTAAGGATTCTTTTGAAAGTATTCTAGTCGTTCTCATCGTCTGTTCTCTTAGAAACACATGTGTAAATCCGTCACAAGCTTGCAACCATAGAGGATCGAAGCGGTTCACAACCTTCTAAAACATTTTGCCCTCCCACAGCCTGAAAAAAGTTTGAGTCTCGCTTGTTAAGTCCATTTAAACACTTTCTATCTCCTCGTAAATCATTTTAGCTCCTCCACCAAAGTGCGAGCTGACTACGGATTTGAATCGGCATTTCGGTTTCCGGTTCGAAATCAAAATCTTCTGCTATTATAACCTGGACACGAACATCCACCATCTGATATAATATGACCGTTAAGGCCGTGTGCAGCATCTGCGCATTCCAGCACGGCTGAAAATTGAGGATATCCAACGCCGGCCTTTTTTCTCGTTGTACACACCGAGCCAGGCCCAATTCCAACTTTGACAATATCTGCTCCGGACAGGATTAATTCTTCGACCATTTCGCCAGTGACTACATTACCCGCAATGATTGTGTGGTTCGGAAATTTGGCTCTGAAACCATAGAAATAAAATTCAATTCTCGCTTTAGACCTTCAAATGTTTTTATTTTTGTCTCTACACTCAAAATAATATTTCTGATATTTAAACACAAAGTTTCTTACATTTAACAAATATAATTAGCAAGGTGCACTTGAAAAGTGTTTCTGTTATACTTTAACAGAAAAGTTTTCTAAAAAGTTTTGAAATCAAGTCTGAAAATAAACATTTTACAGTTATTTTTAAAAAAATTATCTTGAATATCAGAAAAACATTTCAAATTTGCCTCAGAATATACTTTTCTGAATAAATTCAGAAATTCTTTTCTGTGTGTATACTGGTATGAGAGGGTGGGACTGCTTATCCGCACTTTGAATCTTCAAAGAGCTCCCTATTATATATTGCCTGGAAACATATATAATAGAGGCAGGGTGTAACCGGATATCAGCTTCGTTTTCCGGTAATAATCGGTGTCCGTTTCTGTTTTCGTTATAAAAATAACGAAAATTGTACCATTTTTTACGTTCAAAATTAGCTATAAATCACGTATATAGGTATCTCGCAATTCTTGATTGCAGATATGCCACATTTATTTGAAATGAAATAAAAATTACGAAATACATCCAAAACCTTAAAAATTTCTACTTCCCCCACATAAAAAGTATTCTTCACTATAATAAAACAGCCTGTGGCTCGTCAGGTGCGTAGCCAGCTCATAGCTTAGGCCTAGATTTAGCCGTCACCTAAGCCTACACCTAATTTTAACCCAGAGCCTAAGTTTAGGCTTAGAAAAATGTTGATAAAAAACTAATATGAAGATCTTTTGTCTTGTATTAAATTAACCCTTGTGTATGTGAAACCAGGCGTCCCAAAAGATTAGCTTTGATTAGCCTTTCGGAATTTTAGATTGTAAAGTACACAACTGAAGGTGAAGGTATACACTTCGTTTTTACTACAAGTTAAGGTCGCTAAACTTAACCGCAGGCTTTAAACACTTTCGGCTCGTGTAAAGATCAGGGGCCGGCCATATTTCTGCCGGACTACAATAGGATAAGTTTAAGCTTTAGATTATTTTTTGCTTAAGCTTAGGCGTATAGGTATAAGCTTAGTGCGTATAAGGTATATACTGTAGCTCATTCTATACATGGCCGACTTCCAGCACAAGACAAAAAACCAATCATCACCATAGGTTTAGGTTTAGGCTTACACTGCAAAAAATGGTGCGTCAAATTGACTCCCTCCGAAATAGGCTTTTCCGAACTACACAAACTGAGTCAAATTCGACTTCGCCCAAGTCAAATTCGACTCACCTGAGTCGCTCTCAGTGAGTCAAATTTGACTCTGGCGGAGTCGAATTTAACTCGATTTGTGTAGTCCTGAAAAGACTATTTCAGAGAGAGTTAGTTCGACTCACCATTTTTTGTAGGGTAAATTTTTAATTTTTATGCCCAAAACTCACCGAACATCTCTTACAAATTGAACGAAATGTTCTGAATATCCGTTCGCAACGTCAAGACACAAATATCGGATTTGAGGGATTTCTGCCGTGATTTGTTCAAGTTTCTCAATGTCGCCTTTGTACATACCCGCTGATGCGGCGATGTTTTCAAGTACTTTTGGTGCTTAAAGTTAAAATACACATTACACTTTTACAGTTGAATTATACCAATCAGCATTTTTACGCTAAAACGACAGATTTTAGCTTCACGCTTACACTACAAAAAAGGTGAGTCAATTTGACTCTCTCCGAAATAGGCTTTTCCGGACTACACAAACTGAGTCAAAATTCCACTCTGGCAGAGTCACATTCGACTAACTGAGTCGCTTGGTGAGCCGAACTTGACTCTGGCGCAGTCGAATTTGACTCAGTTTGTGTAGTGCGGAAAAGCCTATTTCGGAGAGAGTCGATTTGACTCACCATTTTTTGCAGTGTAGGATTTAGACTTCAGTCTGGGGCTTAAACATTAGAATTATAGATTTAGGCTTGTATGCTTAAGCTCAACAATATATTTAGGCTTTATGGCTATATTCTTAGGTTCAGATTTTAGCTAAATGTTTACCAGCTATTTGAGCAAATTCTCGCCACGCTTCGATTGAGTAATGCTTATGAATACAGGTAAAACAGTCGTATTTTGCAAGAGCCATCGCCATTTCAAACGTTCCCACGGTGTCCATATTAGAAGCGATCAAAGGGATCCCTTTGTATTGAGCTGAAATAAACTTAACATACAATTATGTCTTACGTATACATCCCCCCGCGCACAGTGCCGGAGCAGCCTAGGGTGCGCCTCTCCCCAAAAGAAATTCGTGGGTCGTTTTCAATTTTTTGTTTAAACTTTCCCTAGGGTGGAGGTAACTCTGTGAGGCGGGCCTCCCAAATGGGTGATATGAGGGTCGCTGCTCCGGCCCTGCCCTCAACAAAAAGTTTCCCACGACTATTAACGAACCTGAGGCATAAGCCTAAAGCCTGATAATAAGGCCAAAGTTAAGCCTAAACCTAAGCATGCGATAATGTAAAATAAACACAACTAGGGGAAACATTCGTGGTCTATAAAATTAATATCAGTGTTTAGGGGGGGAAGTATTAAACAAGTACCCACATTTATTTTTGGCTTCAAACTGACTTAAAAGAGATTTAAGCTGCGTTCAAAGTTACCGGATCTGCCGGTGTCATTTTTTATTCGCTCAGGTTTAAGTTTAGATTGTCGCTCTCTAAGGCTGAGGCGTATGTTTATATTCAAGCCTTGCGGCCCACGGAATAATCCTAAAAATTCAGTTCGGCACCTATACTCATCTATCCAATTTTAGCAAATGTATAGAACCGGGATGTAAATATAAAAGCGTATTCGTAAGCCTAAGTTTAAGCCTAAACGTAAGATTCAGTTTATACCTAAGCGTAAGCCTAAGCAACACAGAATTCACCTTAAGCTTACTTGACTTTATGGCAGTGCACAGAAAAACGTTCCGTCTCTGATCTTTACACTGTAAATTCTAGTGAGTTGATTTTAACTCAGAATGAGTTGAATCCACTCAGTTTGAGTTAGGACTATCAGAACTCAGAATTTTGAGCCGATTCAATCCATTCTGAGTTAATAATTAATCAACTCACTCAGAGTCAACTCAACTCAAAATGAGAATCAAATCAGCTCAGCGTGAGTTAATGTTTACTTATATTAATTCAGAAATCACCAACTCGCTAGCTGAATTGATTAATCAACTCGTTGGAATTTACAGTGTACATGGGTTCCTATTTTGCGACACTATTTCAAGATTACCTTTCGAATTTCGAAATTCAATTTCACGGCTTAAAACAACGTCTTGTCTGCTCTTAAGCGTACTTCGCTTAGGTCTCAGCAGTACATCTTTGAAGTCGAGTTTAATATCTTGATCGATATGCGGCATCGTAGGCTGTTGGGATAATATTTACACTTAAATCACAATATTTAAAAGTTTAAAATTTCACAACAGTTTGAACCTAAAATGATTAATTTTTCATTGGCTTCACGTGTTCCTGAAACTAAATATTCTTAATGCATCTCGTTTGGTACAACCAAGAGTCGATTTGGCTCTTTTTACGAGAGTGTGCAACTGATTACATTCTGTATAGAAAACAATGTATCCAGCGCACGATGCGTTTTTAGCCAATGCCTCTCCTTATTTTTAGGGGTGGTCAAGTTTACCGATTCTCTCAATTTCACTCCACGTGTACTTTCAAAACACACGTATGCTGTGTTTCATGCGTTAACTACCTTAAATGAAAAGGGTTGGAAAAAACGCAACGTCCGGTGGTACATTAGTACCATGCGGAACCCCAAGGGTTGCATACTCTTGTATCGTGAACTCTTGGTACACCCATGAGGAAATGATCACTCTTAAACAAGACTAACTAAAATGGCAGGGTTCAAGTGGAGTTGAAAAGACCGGAACCAGAGCCAGGGATCAACAAAGTGTGCCGAACCCGGAACCGTCGGCTTGGATAATCATGCGAACTTTAAGAATTAATCAGCAGTCTTGCAAAAAATTGTTTGTAAGCCTGTTTTTTGACAATTTTCGGCGATTAAATGTTTCAAAATTGCCTCAAAATGCAAACAAATTTTATAAATTACACATGGCAGAAAAGCATGCATTATATAATACAGAGAAAAATAGGGGTTGTAGCACACGTTTGTGCACTATTGGCACCATGCCAGCCCAAGTTGTCTCAGTTCCAACTGGTGCAAAATTTTGGTACAAAAATGTGGGGTCGGGACAAAATGTTTTGTCTTGAACGAGAAGCAGTTGGCATATTCACAATAGTGACGATTCGTTTTGTAAACAAAAACCACAGAAATCTATTGAAAAGCAGTGAAAGCAAATTTTTGACTTGTGAATAAAAGCCAGCGATCATAGTTTAGGTTTCGTTTGCTTAATACAATGTGTTGGGATTCCTAAATTTTTTCATTCATCGTACAATGTTTTAGGGTTGAGCTAGATTTGTCGTACGATGCCGTCTGTCACCGGTATGGCGCCGTTCATCACCCATACGGCGCCGTCCGTCACTGTTCGTCACTATACGGTATCATGACGGCACAGGACGTCAACCGAAATATAGCGCCACCCTTAATGTCACACGATTTTATACAAATAAAATTCTACGCTCCCAATATTGTTACGGGTACGATCAACGAGTATCCCTGCGGACGAATCCGAGATGATACTCTCACGGGCGGGTGTTCGTGGCCGTGGATCTGCCAAAGTAAGCTACTTGCTTAGAGGATGACGGTCCACCGGCGTGATATCAGGTTTTGAGAGTCACAAAATCCCGATATCGTCGTACGCCTAAGCCTGCCCCGCATGCGTGTAGGTAGGCCGCGCAAGCAACAAATAGTTTTCCTCCGTGGATTTTACTAAAACTGTGTGCCCACAACTCTTTCTCATGGTTGAACTTAACGACACTTGGTCACAGGTATAGCTGGATCCGTTGTTTAGTTCCTGGGGTTGGTTGGTCTAGAAGAATTTTACTTTACTTGGTCATAGACCGTTTTGACAGAAAGGAGGATCAATCCTAGCCTTTGAGGTTTACATTTGGTTTACTTGCCACTGATTCGAACCAGGGCTATTTATTCGTTTTTCGAGACTCCGATATTCATGGAATCTTCACGTTCGTGTAAAAGCTCGAGTCTCCCATTGTTCTAACTTCTATCCTAATTTTAGCCATAGCTCTTAGGCCAGGAATCTATTGAGCGCTCCAGGTTCAGGACTGAACTCAAATTACAGTTTGGGTTTATTATGAGTTTGTACATTTTATACATACATGGGGTTTATTATGAGTTTGTACATTTTATACATACATGAATTGCTGACTTAGAATACCTAAGTCCTACGTTCAGGCTTAAGAGATCACTCGCGTGCTTAATTAAATGATTTCAATTAAAATTGAAATTAGTTTATAATAATTGGTAAAAAGAGCGTGATAAATGATTTATGAAATTTCTCTGTATACCTGGTTTCGTACCATGTGTCAGCTACCTTACCGCTGTTTATCGCAGCTCAAGGTTATGGATTTCTACTTTAGATATGCTCTATGTCTCATGATGGTGAGTTTAATCGCTCCGTATGCAACCTTAAAGTAGACGCGGGTTAACTCCGACTTGGGCTTAATGGCTGGCTTAGCCTGAGCTCAGGATTCCACTCATTGTATGGACAGCACAACAACTCACCATCATTACTTTAATAGGTTCCGGAAAAGCTGCACGTTTTCGTTAGGTCCTGTGAGGACGGGAGGAAAAAGGGCACCCCAAAATCGCGCAGAGCGCATTCTCAAAATTCAAGGGGTATTCTAGCCCGATACGATCCTTGATACTGTGTCTGTTTCCAGAGAGGCACTGCAAGTTCCCTAGCGCTCAGCGTGGTTTTTCACAGGCTGCACATTCAGCAGTTTGATTGTCGACCGGACGAGCCCTATCAAATGCTTAGTTCATTGGGGCCTGGCTAGAATCGCCTCAAATCACGGGGTAAATTGAAATTTTCTGGACGGTAAGCCTCAGCTCTTTTGGTTGTCATATCCTAAATGCTTAGCATTAGGCTGAATTGGCCCCCCTACCGTGCTGACAATCAATCCTGCGAATGTCAAGGTTATTCTTAAATGGGTTTGTTTTCCGTACAATCATTGCTTAATAGCATCTCTGTGCAGATTTCCTGATTTAACTTCCCCCCCCCCCGAAACTTGTACGAAAATCTTGCACCTGCGTTGTCGCCAACGACAGGCAAAATTTTAGCCCAAAAGTTTACCCACACCCCCTTTGTGTAACCAGAAATTTCTAACTGGGCCCGTTAAAAATTCTTACCCCGCGCGCAACGCGCATACCCCCCCCCCCTTGCTTCAGCGCCCCGAAACTCTCGTGCACACAAAGTCGTCTCTGTGTGCAGAGAGATCGGTTTGCTGTCGCGGCTCAAGCACGCGAGCAAGAACCGAAAATTTCAAACTAAACTGAATGTTCAGCCTGTGCACCGCTCTTATATACTGCGCGTGGCTCAAAATTCAGCCAATGAGCACGCCCCGAAAACAAATACTGTACGCTCATTCTATCGGATAAGAATTTTGGATATAAATTAACCAATGCGAGGCGAATGTTGGATTAACTTCTAAGAGCCTGTGATTGGCTGGAAATTTTAACACTCTATTTCAAAACGCAAGTTGTGAGGGTGGTTAGTTAGGGTTACCCCTACCTAGGTTCTGGACACAAGAACGCGACACGGTGCAGGGACAGAGAGGGTTATAACAGAATTTGCTTTCGCATTCCCCTTTCAAAAACATAGCAACCACGTGCAGCTTTTGCTGTAGGGCCTCCCCCCTTATTGTCAGATGTGGTCACTTTGCCAAGTCTAACGATTATGCAAACATTCGGAGAAAGAAAGGGGTATGACCTTGTACGCTAAGCGAGATTAATGGGTGCGAAGGCCACAAAACACAGCACCAAACAACAAAAATACGTAATACAACGCATACATATAAAAAGGTGAAAATACATGGCTGAATAACGAAACGAGATCAAAAACACTTAAAACGTCCTATAGACAAAATATCTGAACCTAAGGTTCATACACGCACTATCCGGGTTTTCTTTTCCGTGAAAATCTTAAGAATCACACTGAGCTAACTTATATGGGTTTTGCCTAGGTTATTTTTATGCGCCCCAGGTAAAATTTCACTGACGGGTATAACTCCTAATTCAAGAGCTTAACGGAGAGAGATGCTGACTGGGTACTGGATTCATTGGCGACTCGTACTTGCACTGTTGGTGGACTTTGACCAGCAATAACTAGTTAAATATTCATTCGCGAACGGTTCTCAGAGTGGTTTTCTATCCCCCACCGAGCAGCCATGTCATGGGATTACAACTCTGAACACAAGAACCCAGAAAACTTGTTTGCGTGGTCGCTAACTCTATTCTTTTCAAGTATAAACGTGCAAAATTCTGAAATGCCGACAGGCCAGATCTCCCGTAATATCCGTTAGCGGATCCCAATCGGGGTAGTTTTGCTAACCCAAACAATACGCTAAATTGAATGGTCCCAAATTTAATGTTAGACACCAGAAACCTGAGAAGAGCAACTTCCAAATCTCACTGGTCAAGTGCTAAAAACACGAAATTTTCAAAGCCTCAACCGGCCATAACTTTTCAAATATACATCTGCGGACCGTGATAGTGGTGGTTTTCTGAACCAGGGCAACGAGAGAAATCGAACGGTTCCACTTTTAACGCTGGGTCTTGGCGCTCCGCAAAGCATGCATGTAGATGCAAATTTTCAGAATTTTCAATGGACCGTAACTTTTGAAGTAATCGTTTGCGGACACTGTTCGGGGTAGCTTTCTTGCTCGGCAGAATGCGGGGAATCGAATGGTATCAAATTTAGCATCGCACCCCGAAAAAGCGAAAATCGCATTTTTCAGAGTCTTATCCACAAAGCGTGTACACAATAAATTTTGAAATTCTCAGTTGGCCATAACTTTTTAACTATTTGTTTGCGGGCCATGTTTCGGGGGGTTTTCTTGCTCTGCGCTATGCGCGGAATCGAATGGTACCCATTTTTAGGGTGAATCATGAAAAAGTGAAAATCGCGGTTTTTCAGGTTCCGATCCATATTAAGGTGTACACACATAAAACCTTAAAAACCTTCGATTGACCATAACTCCTTAAGTACTGGTTTGCGGACAGGGTTTGGGGTGGTTTTCTTAACCAGCTCGACGAGCTGAATTTATTGATACCAATTTTAGCACCCAATCCCGAAAAAATGAAATCGCGTTCAAACCCCGATCTCGGAAAACTGAGAATCGCATTTTTCGGACCCAGGTCTCCGGACGTGAATACACAAAATTTCAAAAATTTCTAGCGCCTATAAATTTTTAACCGCCGCGTTGCGGGCCATGACTCGGGCGGTTATCTTAGCCGGTACAATGCGGAGAAGCGTCTAATACCAGCCGCCGCACTATATCTTGAAAAATGAAAATCGCATTTGCCTAAAAACCCCTATCCGCGACCTGTACGTACAACCCAAATTTGCCCTAAATTTGAAGACGTCCATTTAATACAGCGCAGGTTCGGAGTAGCTCTCTCAGCTAAAACAACGGGTCCAAAATGATTGAGACCGGTTTTAAACCCTAGGAGCCTAAAAGTTATAATAATATTTCAAAAATTAGTGCCCACAAAATTCCAAAATTCTCGCAAAATCCTGGTTGTTGACCTAAAACGGCAGCTGGGATGGCTTACTCAGCCGACCCGGCAAGCAGAACCTGCAAAGACGCCAGCTCCGAACCTGAAAAACGGCAAACCACGCCCACTAAAAGGTAACCATCTTAGAAACACCAAAAAGCCATCATGCTACGCAACTTCTTTCCTAAAGCAGAACCTGCAAAGACGCCAGCTCCGAACCTGAAAAACGGCAAACCACGCCCACTAAAAGGTAACCATCTTAGAAACACCAAAAAGCCATCATGCTACGCAACTTCTTTCCTAAAAGTCCCGTTAAGCCTTCCACAAATTTCAATGTCCCCTTTCGCGTTTCTTAAGCCTAAAAACACAACTATCCCCCAATCATAAACTGTCTATCCCCCTTAAGCTGAAGCGAGGCGATGCTTAACTGAAAATTCAAAATTTTTCAAAATTTCTAACTGCCGTTATAGGTAGTCTCTTCCTTTCTCCCCCTATGGTGCACAACACACCCTCACCCCTATGATGAATGCCACCCCTTCTTGTGCAAATAACTCGCCGCTCCCCTTCCGAGCGCAGTTTCTGTTTTGAACTAGGCCGCTCGCACACCCTTATATACTTACAGCGAAGCTTTAAGATATGTATATGTATATACACATATGCTCTGAACACTGCCGGCTACAGTTTCTACACCAAGCAAAATCTCAATACCGGGGTGCAATTTCCTGCACGCGTTATTGTGTGATCGCATTCAATGCTTCCTAAACGAGGGGTACGAGTCGGGAGATGAGCATAAATGGGAGTAATGGTTTAGATCAACGGTACACTAGGGACGTTCGAGACAATCTAATAAACCAAATGACCACTCCGATTCATTGATCGCTGTTCATACCCTGCAAACCCTTCTCTCTACCCTTCAGAATATCGGCGTTCAACTGTATGTAGTACGAGTGTAAGTCTAGTCGACATAGTACAAACAATTAATCCTAGTCAAATAGCGGTGGACATGGGGGCTGGACCTGGCTTATTAGGAGGTAATTTGAATCTATATGAAATCAAGACCCAGATAGTTTTTTGGGAGGTACGGGCCGCAAGGTTACTTCCCGGTTCCACTTTGTAAATCAGAACAGCACCTTACAGTACATCATGTAAACCGCCCCTTCTCTGCTATCATAAAATTTTTAGACGCATACGCACAACTACATTCAGTTTCCTGAAGTCCACTAACCCTCACAGATCATTCTCTAGTCGTCAAATTCCGGTAAACAGTGCAACCTAGTCAAATTTCCAAAATTCGAAGGGAAACAGCGAGCAGGGAGGGGTAAAACGTACCAAAGGGAATCCTTAAACGATTATTTGTGGGGGAGAGAAAGGAAAGAGTCAGGATCTTCTTACATCAAAGTCTGCTGCTAAATACATTAACCAATACGTAGATTCATAAAAAATACATGAGATAACGAATATGTGAACAAGTACATACAAAGGTGCATAAATTCCATCAACCAGGTTAAACACAACATGGCTGGGTTTTCCCAACTCAGGCGCCCCCTCAGCTCGTCGAGCGTCTCCAAACACGTGAAATGTTCAAATGGTGCAGCCCCCTTTTTACTGGTGGCTTATAGTAGTTTCTTTTCTACTCGAGTATTTACGAAAAGGCTTATGCTGAAATTGTGCGAAAGGGGTGATTATGGAACTAGTCCTATTATGCGGTTTTTCAATAATCTAGTCAGCACTAAAAGGCGCTTAGTTGATTCTTGGTGTATTATCTAGTCAAAACTAGGCAGTAAGTCATCATTTTTCTAACCAACCCCTGGTCCGGAACTAGTCAACAACTTGGGAAATACAGTGAAGCATTTGTTATTTCCGTTGATTAAAACGCCAACTCAAGTACAAATATTTAAATTAGGATGAACCAATCCAGCATTTACGTTTAGCTCAACTAAGCGTTGACGGGTAGATTGATTCTTAATATTCTTGACCCATCAGACATGCACATGAAGCAATTAAAACAGGTGAAAATCGGTGACACACACAAAATTTAAATTAGGATGAACCAATCCAGCCTTTACGTTTAGCTCAACTAAGCGTTGACGGGTAGATTGATTCTTAATATTCTTGACCCATCAGACGTGCACATGAAGCAATTAAAACAGGTGAAAATCGGTGACACACACAAAACAATTAACTATTTAGACACCAGATTAGTTCATTTACAATTATGTACATAAGATGCGATTAAATACATAAAACCACGAACCGTGCCTACGGAATCTAAAACCCTGGACTGCGTAGGTATATTCGATTTCCTAACTCCTAAACCTAAAGTCTCTTTATAACCAACACAAGCTTTACAAATTTACAGCCAGGACGAAGGTTGCCCAAGACAACAATGAAACAATGACAAAATGTACATGAATTACAACTAGCAATAATAATGATAATGACAGTAGCAACGTCAACGTCGGTCACCGATTCTAATACATCCTTGGGTCCTAATACTGTTTCCTTAGGGCACGTAGCGCATCACAATAAAGATAGTGTCCCTGACAATATTTGTGACATTTCAAAATTCTATATCCACAACCATCTTCGTTTGATGGAACAGAGATTAAACAATGCTTTGGTGTCATAAATGCTATTGAATAAATCGGTTAGTTTATAATTTGAAAGTATATTCATTGACTTTTAAAGTAAAGTCTTTCAGACGTAGACCTGTAGTTGTTTAAAATTGCTTTCGGTCAGGTTTTGTTGTATTGACGCATACACTCAATTCAGTTTCTACGCAAACAGCCACCAGAAAGTTCATCTTTTGTGCCGCTGATGCATAACATGCGCTAATAATCAATGTTTTACTTGAGAAAACTTAAGCAGCGACAACTGCTTTTGTGCAGCTAGCCAGAGTTTTTCACTTCATGCTGTTTATAAATCTGATGGCAACTTAGCTTGCTCCGGCTTAACAGATTTATCAGCTTCGATCATGAACGTTTTTCTTCAAATTGATCACTTTGTGCTATTTAAGGAGTTCGCCAAGTCGATTACGTGCTGAATACTGAAACAAGAGTTAACATTAGTAAATCAGGTAAAAGTGTTCATGCAGATACTGACTTTGCAGCACAGAAACAAGCGCGCAACAAGGTTTCAGATTTTTGACAAAACGCTTTGTGTACCTTTTACCAACCTTTTCGGAAAGACAATCGCGGATACATCATATCTAATCATCTCCCAAGGTAACCGTGGAAAGAAGTTGTGAACGCCAGTAGCGCCTGTTTGGTGTCTAAAAACGTTCAACTCTTAAAAGGGTTGGTAATTTTTTGTTCCATGCTGCAGGATCAGCGTCTTTTACTACTTGCATTAATATTTGTCGAGACAATTTTGGGGATAGAACGTTCGTATAATTGCAAAAGCTGACCTGTCCAATAAATGATGCCTTTTGTGAATCAAGGCCCGACCGTACACTTCGGTATTCTACGCCATTGACTTTCATTGGCGATGCCGAAAATATAATACACAACATTAACCGCTGTTAAATAGCGCAAGCATGATAGAGTTGTCATCACCACTCATGACATAGCGTTTTATTGGTGCAAAAGAGGTTTAGCAAATTTAAGCTCTGCAGAATCCATGCGTTGTTTAAATAAACAGAAATTGTAGAACTTAATAAAAGAACCAAATGTCAGACTTTTTATACCTTAACATTTGAACAAAATCTATTTTAAAGCGCATTTGACGTTTCGAAAGTTTGCACAAATAAAGCTTGCATGTCACACATGTGCAACATTTCCCAAAATTTGACCTTTCAAAGTTATGCACTAGTTGCAGTTCAGCCAACTTGGGCAGGCATGGTGCCAAATGCAAGTGTGCTAAAACCCCATTTTTCTCTACTTACGTAAACAACAAACGTTGTTGCGTTTTTAACAAAAATATACCATCTAAAGGATATTAACAAAAATATACCCTACATCTAAAGGATATTAACAAAAACACACGCTGTTTTCCGCCCATGTCAATTTAGGCCGTCCCGGTTTTTGGAAGGCCTGTATTGAAACGATCCTAAGCAAGATGAGAGACTGCCAATTCCATAACACCCTCACTAAGCAATCCATGACTGGAGCACTGAAAAACTATTTTGTTGTTCTAGTAGGTATGAGAACAGCATAGTGCGCGTAGCTGTGGGGCGAGAAATTCCATTCTGTTCAGGATGCCTTGAATTTGAGGGGTTCCGGATGCGGCAACCCACCCTCTGAATGACAAGTAAAAAGCTGCTGCCTTTACTACGCTATATATAAGCTCAGACGTTCTATTGCAGAACATTCTATACTGTATTTCATATTTACAACGGAAAATAAACTGAAACTCGCCCCACATTTCAGTTGCGTGGGGTAAAACAAAAAAGTGCCCTACAACCAACATACCCCCAAATCATGGATCTCGGGTCAAAAGCGCAACGAGCCCTGAACACATTCTTTTCAACACAGAATGACCTTTAGTTGTTGTGTAAGCATGTGAAAGATGCGTGTCCGTGTGTAAATGCAAGTATAGTGCACTGTATAGTATGCTTGTCGGCAGCTTACGGTGGACACATATAGTCGACGAAAAGGTTTTTTGGAGAGGGAGGTAAGCTACGTGGCGCAGTGGAACAGCGTTTGCCTTCTAATCGTATAAGGCCGCTAGTTCGAAACCAACCGCTTTTAAACCTGTTTAGTTCAAAACGTCTGTAGTCTCGAGTCCTAGACAGTCAGTTGGATACTTTTTTCAACAAATCAAAAAAGCCTTTATATAGCCAGTATCGTTGTCCGGCCCATGTAAAGATCAGAGGCGTAACGTTTTTCTGTGAGACTGCAATAGAGTATGCTTAAGCAATAGACTAATTTAGTTTGCTTGGCTTAGGCTTAGACCTAGGCTTTATGCTTAGGAATATACTCATTCTTACGCTTAGGCTTAGGCTTAGGCTTAGGCTTAGGAATATGCTCTTTCTAACGCTTAGACTAACGCTAATGCTTAGGAATATGCTTATTCTTTAACAGGCTTACGCTTAGGCTTCGGCTTAGGAATATGCTTATAATACTGTTCCGCCCGTGTTCTTGATATCGGCCCCGTTGTTCAAAACTAAGTTTTAGATAATCCAAACTTAACTTTCGCGGATGCAAACGTAAAAACAGCTGATGCAAACGCAGTTTTATTCCAGAAATGAATTTTTTGTTTGAAAAAATTGTGACAGAATTTTAAGCAAAAAAACGGTCCTCATATAAAGGGTTTGTGACGTATGAAGTCAGCTCGAAGTAGACGCTGAGGTAAAAGCATTGTTGGCTTTATATGTTTTTCCTCAATACGCTTCTGAGGTATATATACCGTTTAAACGTTACAGAAAACATATATACATAAATATATATAAATATATAAATATAAATATAAATAAATAAATAAATATATATAAAGTGTATGCCAGGCTGTTATCCCCAATTACGATTTGCTCTCCCCACTTTATTGAATGAACCAGTTTTTCTGCGGACATAGAAAAACAAGGCTGTGAACACTGGATAACCACACGTTTTGAAATTTTCCGGTTTTGGCGTTGGTTAGAACTTAGGCTTGACGTTAAGCTTAGGTTATTAAGGCTGGTTTGAGGCTTAACTTAGATTGTTCAGGCTTGTTTAGGCCTTGGCTTAGGCTGTTAAGGCTTGTTTCGGTCTTGGATTAGGCTATTGACGCTTGTTTAGGCGTTGGGTTAGGCTGCTAACGCTTGACCTTGACTTTGGCCATTAACGCTTGTTTAGGTCTTGGCTTAGGCTTAAGGCTTATTAAGGCGTTTTCTTAGACCATGGGATAAAGCTTGTGCGTGAGAGTGTATAAGTGTAACTTTGTGGAACGTTTCTTTTCGACTCTAATCTAAATAATACCTAAGTTTGATATT
Organism: Enoplolaimus lenunculus; assembly: GCA_030248215.1. NCBI lineage: Eukaryota > Metazoa > Nematoda > Enoplea > Enoplida > Thoracostomopsidae > Enoplolaimus > Enoplolaimus lenunculus. The sequence continues at coordinate 209,748 of JASANG010001373.1, forward strand.
TGAATTATGAAAATTAAGCCTAAGCCTAAACCTAAACCTATTTTATTATTTCACCCAATGTCGGGAGAAAACTAGCTTCCAAAATTGAAACACATATACAGTATGTATCATTCATTTTTAAGAGACAATTATAAGGCGAATTTATTTTATTTTAACAATAATAAAAGCTATTAGATCACTCCTTGTTCAGATATTATGCTAAATACAAGCCCTCCTTTAATGACCAGGATTTAGAATGCCTCTTGCGTCCATTCGGCTGTAAAACTGCAGGAGTGGCGCATGTAGTCTTGCAACTCCCCAGGTTCCCCTGTGTTCATGTGGGCAGTCGCCTCTAAATGGCACTAACCGGTGGCACATTTTACTTCCCTCTTAATGCGGATACCTCCAGGGCGTAGCCTGAGGTGGACAATACCGGAACTTTAGGGCCGGAGCCGGATGTTGGCAAATTTTGTCAGAGCCGGAATTGAAGCCAGAGGCGAAACCAAATTAGGCAGTTAAAATAATGTTTAATTTGTTAATCTATGAGAACCGCTTAGTGCGAGGGGGCTTCTAGGAGACAACCGCATCCTGCTTAGGGTCACTTGTTAATATTGACGGGGTTCAGGGGTGCGGCAACTCATTAAACGCAACACCATATTTATATATTTGGGCCTACCAAGCTGCCAAACCTAAACAAATCGCCAGCCATCGCCTATGCCTGTGAGCAAGACACTTTAAACTTTTAGACAACAGTCCATTATTTGCCATTGCGCATGGGGTCAATGTTACTTTAAGAGACGTAACTGTAGATTAAGCGTATTCCTAAGCCTAAGCCTAAGCCTAAGCCTAAGCCTAAGCCTAAGCCTAAGCCTAAGCAAAAACGACTGGCCGCGCATGGTGTACAACAAGCATAAACTAAATACACAGTTTTTTGGAAAATATTCCGCAAAACGAAGCCTAAAGCTAAACTAACTTTAGGCATAAGGGCATAAGCATTTAGTTTAAGCTTAGACTTCACCTGGTCGTAAGCTTCAACGTAAACTATGTGGCGATTTAAGTCTAAGCCTAGTCTTAGCGTAAGCTTAATCTTTAACAAAACCCTAAACCTCAGTCTAAGCCTAAAAAGTCCAAACCTGTAGGGGTGATGTTTATATTTGTCGCCCGGTACCGTCATCATCGTGCAATATTGCACGCGAGCAATTCGCGACCGATACTGCACGGTAACGAACGGCGTCGGATGACATTTAACATTTTTAAAAAAGACAGTGCCATCCTTCAAGGGTATGGTTAGGTCGGCCAATGTAAAGAACAAGAGCGGAACAGTATTATAAAGTTTATTCCTAAGCCTAAGTATTAAGCCTAAGCTTAAGCGTAAGAATGAGTTTATTCCTAAGCCTACGCCTACGCCTACGCCTACGCCTAAGCCTAAGCCTAAGCCTAAGCCTAAGCCTAAGAATGAGTATATTGCTGAGCCTAAGCCTAAGCCTAAGCTTAAGCGTAAGAATGAGTTTATTCCTAAGCCTACACCTACGCCTAAGCCTAAGCCTAAACCTAAGCCTAAGCCTAAGCCTAAGCATAAGAATGAGTATATTGCTGAGCCTAAGCCTAAGCCTAAGCTTAAGCGTAAGAATGAGTTTATTCCTAGCCTACGCCTAAGCCTAAGACTAAGCATAAGAATGAGTATATTGCTGAGCCTAAGCCTAAGCCTACGCTTAAACGTTAGAATGAGTTTATTCCTAAGCCTAAGTCATGCAAAAAATATAGTCTAACGCTTTTACGCTTACTGTATTGCAGTTCCACACAAAACCGTTCCGCCCGTCATCTTTACATGCGCCGTTAGGTCTAAACCTCGAACCGGATGAGGAACGATATCGAACAGCTCTATGGCAACAAACGCGTCGATCGTATTTTACATCAACCCAGCGTCTTCCATCAACCGTACTTTATCATACTTATCAAAGCGTTCTGATAACCGTTCCGGCGTCGACCAAGATTTTTGAAGAAAATCCGACGTAATCGAATTTCGTCTTAACAGCGTCCATGAACTGCACGTCGTTGACTCATCAATATAACGCCACTGATTCGCACACCGGGGTGCGTACGGTCGATCCCGATTATACGAATACATTAAGTCTAAATATCGTTTAATATCTAAATACGTCAGTTGTCCGCCGGATTGTTTGGCGATAATTTCCATCGCCGACATGACTTCATGCGTCGGCCGACCGCCCAGTTTTTCAATTGCAGCCCGTAATCGGCGGCGAAATTCCATGCGTTCAAACCGACGTCGGCCAAAATAGTGAAGGCGTTCGAAGTATTTTTTTAAATGCGTTCCAGCCAAATCCATACACATTGTGATGATTGACAGGCCAACAATACAGTAAACCATAATTGACATTAAGTAAATTGGGTTTTCAACGTGAACAGTTCCTAACGAAACAGTTGTAATGCAACAAAAACTAAAATAAAAATAATGAATAAAACGCCAATCGGATTCCCAGTACATAAAGTTTAAGCTGCCTATACAACAGTACAAGAACAGTACAAGCACGTAAGTTCCGATCGGAACTAAAATTTGAGTCTCGGGTTCGTCCGAGTCGTTGATCGACGCGAGCAGTGTGAAATCAGACTGATTATGAAGGTCATCCTGGGTTTGTGAATGAGACACAGCGCCGCCGGCGATTGCGTTCGAATGTGGCCGGTCAGAAGGTGATAATCGCTGAAATTAATATTGATTCGCAACAAAATATTCAGTTTCTCGTGCAGGCGTTTGCACAACGGGTATAAGAGAGACGGAATTGTATCAATTTGCGAAATTTTTGGAGATAACAAATAAACCACTCTGAATAGTGGTTACCCCAGTGCCAGAACAGACAGGGGTGGCGGCTCCACCCAAACTCCATGCGGAAGGTCCCGAAACTCGCGAGCGAAGCGAGCGAGAAGCCAGACGCATTTTAAAACTTTGGCGGGTTTTGTTTCGAACGGTTAGGGTGGGGGCATTTTTAGGGGTTGGGTCCCTAAATGGAGGGTATGAGGGGTGATTGCTCTGTGCCTGTCGTTAACCCTTTAGAGCGGAAACCGTAAAAGTTTTACATATGAAATTATACCGTTCTGGAGTGAAATCCGTGACTACGCTGCTACCCAGCAGCGTAGCGCGGATTTCATTTCAGAAACCGGTAATCATGGTTAAAAAACGATTTTGCGAGCGAGTATAGCGAGCAAGACCGTTTTTTAACCGCTGCAGGTTTATTCTACAGCCTGTAAAACGGCCTTACTCGAGTCGTTTCAGATGTTTCGGGGGATATAACTCCTCCGTCTCCCTTGTAGTTGCCATTACCTGCATTCTCGACGGTATCTAGCACTTATAGGACCAGTAACGTTGGGGTATATAGATGCGTTTGGGTTCAACAGACTTTACACCCTTTCGGCCACATTTCGGCCCATGTAAAGATCAGGGGCTGAACGTTTTTCTGTGGGACTGAAAAAGAGTAAGCTTAAGCTTCATACTATTTTTGCTTGGCTTAGGCTTAGGCTTTAGGCTGCTTATTCTTACGCTTAGGCTTTTAGGCTTAGGCTTAGGCTTAGGAATATGCTTATAATACTGTAACGCCACAGTTCTTTACATTGTCCCACGCTTCTAAAGCTTAGACATGGAACAAGCGTAGCTATTTTTAAGCCTAAGGCTTAACCTTTCTAAGGACAAGGGCAAGTGTACAACAGCCAACAATTTTGTCCTGCATTCTCAACTATTGTAGCCGTTTTATAGTGGCCCATGTATAGAACAGGGCCGGATCGTTTTCCTAAGGAGTTGTAATAGAGTCAGTTTAAGATTTAGACTAAATTTTTTACTTATGCTTAGTCTTACGCTTACGTTCAATCAACTGCGTAAGTTGTGCTGTATTTTGAGCGTCAGTATTCATTAGTTTGAAAATTACAACACCTATCATCAACTGGTGGAGATGTACTACACATAATTGAGAATAGAGTAAAGACAAAATGGCCATACTGAACAGTGTTTAACAATTATATTACACCCTGCAAAATTATTCTTTTATAGCTGAGCAGTGATGGTAAACGCTTCGCATTTGGGAGTTCCAGTACTTCGAATCCTGTCTTAAATTTCGGTTCGAGAACAAATAACAAACTTTCATTCGAAATTGAGTGAAAAATATTTCAATTTTACTAAATTTATAATACGAGTGTTTACTTTCGTTCGTTTGGCAGCAGAAATACAACAACAAACACTGTTCATAAACGCGCGTTTGATGATCCGACATCGCGACCGGATGTGTTCCGGTTTAATTTTGCGAACCATTTCCGACAAGAATTTGCCAATATCTGCACCAGTGATAAACATTAAAGGAATGCCGAAAACGCCGTAGAAAAAACTGAACATTTTCGATGCGTCAGTGTGAGCAATTAATGCGTCAAAGCCTGAAAACGAATCAATCAGCCCATGATTCGGGCTGCCCTGTGCCGGAACAGGAAAACTGAGGTAATTCGAAATTTACGAAGTTTCGGCGACTTACACTTAGGCTTAGGATTAACCTTATGTTTAGGGTTAGGCTTTGATTTAGGTTTAGGCGTTAGGTTTAGGTTAAGATTGGAAGTTAGCTGGCAGGGCCCTAATTATCACGAGGTAGGTTTTAAAATGTGTTTCGCAATTTGAAAACAAGCGAAAAAACTTAAAAGCGTTCATATATTAATTTGTGGTATATGTCGTAGCCCAAGTCGTAATTTAGCCCAATTCCGAATGGGGCTAATCCAGGGCGTAATTCTGACTTGAGCTAGCCCACGGCGTAATTCTGTCTATGCGACAAGTGCACGACCTGTGATTGGTTACTACATTAATGCCATACTCAAATACGATTGGCTGTTGCGAATACTCTTTTCTGATTGGCTATAAGTAAACGCCATCTGTTCGCTACCAAACAGTTGTTTTACTGAACAAAGTGGAATCAAGCAGGAAATAACCAGCGATCTTTATAACACTAGTTTAACTTCAGGCGCGGGTAAAAGGTGGGCGGGTCGTGGGTAGCTCTTCTTTGCGCGGGTATACCCGCGAGGCAAAAACTTTTTGTTTGCGTGGGTAAAGCACGGGTCGGGTAAAAAAAATCTTGTCCCATTTAACACTTTGATTTGAACATTGCTTCAACATTTAGCAACAACAAAATGTTTTCGCACTAAGAGATACCACTAAGTACAAATTTCAAATGTTCGGAGCGTTCAAAGACGCGCGTTATCAACTGGTGATAGTTGCTATACACATTTAAGAATACATGACGGGCGATATTATGAAATACTTACCACAAGTGGTCAATATGGTAAGTGTGTATAAAATTGCGGATTCTAGTCGACCCCAATGATTGTGCGGTTTGGCAGATGTTGGCTTGAGTCCGGCGACACTGCGAGATCCATGCGGATGCCTTTGTGATGATTTGGTTCCGTTTGTTTCTCGACAATAATACTGGTGTACTTTTAAATGTCCATAGTTTTCTAACGCTTGAAATATCATAGCACCAAATACGATGTAACTTATCAGGACACCGATTAGCACAAGATGTGGAAGTAGGCATTGGAATACCTAAAATATTCAATATCGGCCACAATTCGCTGAAGTACGTCAGAACAGCGGCGTATACAAGGGAACGAACATAAGAAAACAATTATCCCATTACAAATTCGGCCCATGTAAGACTTAGGCATAGGAATATGCTCATTCTTACGATTAGGCTTTGGCTAACCCTTAGGCTTAGGCTTATAGGAAAATGCTTATAATACTGTTCCGCCACTGTTTCTTATATTGGCCAAAAATTCTAAGAGACAAGAAAACATATTATTGAAATGCTTTAGAATACCTGCTGACTTTTAGAGTCCGAAAAATAGCGTTATATGACGCCAAAATAAAATCTTAGCTACGCCCCTGGGCGGAAATAGGCGCATGTGAGGGTGACGGCCTATTGGACCGCGCCACTTTTGAAGGCCGCCCCTATAAAGCGGTCATAGTACCTTTTAATGTCTTAGGATTCTATCCTGGAAAACATGTGTTATCCTAGTACGTTAAGCCTCTATACAACTTCTGAGTAGGCTGTTTATAGTCGACACACCTAATTTGATGCTATTTTACATAAAAAACGTGAACCTCGGTTTAAAGCTGAACACTGCAAAAAATGACAAATCAAATTAGCTCTCTTTGAAACTCCAGTGAGTCGAATAAATTTGACTGTGGCGGAGTCGAATTTAACTCAGTTTATGTCGTCATATAGACACTATTTCGGAGACAGCCAAGTTGACTGACCATATTTTGCAGTGAACAGTGGGAAATTTTTTACTTAAAATGCATATTAACGAATGTTATTTGAAATTAAAAATTTACCTTGATAACTTTTTGCTTGAGTGTTAAATTTTTTGAGCCATCCGGCGGCGAATGCGGTTCAAGGCAAACCGTTTCGTCTCGCGGAAACACCAGTTTGATGCGTTCACCGCCGGCGGTGCTAACACTGCCCGAAAGGCCGCCCCGTCTGCTGTAATCCATAATAATAATAGTAATAATAATAATAATAATAATTTGAGTAGTTTCAACTTCAAATTTGTTTTGCCTGAGTTTTAAATTAATAGACAACGTCCAATCAGATGATAGCACAACGCTCGGTTCCTAATTTCGTTAATTACAATTAATAACTTAAAGCATTTCATATATACCTGCCAATCTTTATTTATATCCGATTCCTATAAAATAATTCGCGAATCTAATTGTATACAGATTTAAAAAATATATACTGCAGTGACCCGAATAAGAGGGGGTAATACGAGGGGGGTCCCCATTTTGAGTCCCAATCAATAGGAGTCTGTAAGCGGACAGAGTCCCTAAACCATAATTTGAGTCTATAAATCGTTATTATCTCTGATTGTAAATAAATGACTCCATAACGCAATAAAATTGTGGTCGAAACTTTAAAGCATATTTAAGTTTTGAAAGTACATTCCTAAAATTGCATTATCGCTAAAGCGTTTGATGCTAGACAAATACACGTTTAATTCAACGGATATTTGCAATGCCAGCTTAGTAACGAAGGGTGGCGGTGGGCGGATTAAAAATAAAGAAGAGGCCGTAACCGAATAACAGGGGGTGAACTCTGGAGAGGACAAATAAATAACAGTCCCCCTCTTATTTGGGTCACTGCAGTACAAATCAAAGTGGTCACAGCCGTTTTCACAAACGCCAACGTCTTTAAAAACATTTTTTCAAAAATTTGTCCCATAAAAAATCACGGGCGGAACGTTTTCCTGTGGGATTGCAATAGAGTCAGCTTAAGCTTTAGACAAATTTTTTGCTGAAACAATTCTATATTTGGCACAAGGTTTTATAATCAAAAATTCTGCGACGATATTAGGAATTTAACCCTTTTCTGTGTAGCGTTAGAAAACAAATAACTTCAGTATATAAATACCGGGGTACAACAGGATTTCTAGTTCCGACTCCGGCAGAAAATCGACTTCCGGTTCCGGTAAAGGTTTGGTTGGAGGTTCCGACAATTTCGGTATCGAAAATTTTCGTATTTATGTAAAAATAGCGATATAGTGAGTGAGTTTATTTGGAGACATTTTGAAAAGTTTAATTGCTAATGTTTCTCAAAAAGAACCGTTGAAATAATTGATAGCACCGAGAGTGAATAATCGCTATTTAACAAGAGTGTGCAACTGAGCACATTGTGCGTAGGAAAGAAGTTACCCGTCACGCGTTGCGTTTTTGCCCTTCTCCCTTTTATTTAGAGGGGGCACAACCGGTGCGAACCATTGCACTTTATGTATGTAGCATCAAATACGCTCTCCTTATAGTTTAATTTAGGGGTATTCGTGTAACAGCGACCCCCCTTTAAACAAGGGGGTCGGCCAAAAATGCAACGCCCGGTGGTACATTGTTGATAGCAGTAAGCAGCAAGATACAACTGTAAGTGTGCTTCCGGGCGTCGCCGAAAATAATCCGCCGGATCTGGTAGAATAGCTGTCGGTGGTTCCGTAAAAATAGCAAATTAAACACTTAACTGTGTGAGTTCCCTTCATTTCCGTTTCCCTTCCGCCTGTGTTAATTTTTGTTCACCTCGGGTTCCGGTACATTTACCAATTATCGCAATACGGTGCAAAATCGCCACAGGATGTGACAACCTTGTGCTCAAGCGTCAAGTTTTATACATTTCATAAAACTGGTGATATTTAAACACCTCCCAGTCGAGAGCCTGATTGTTCGAATCGTAGCTTGAAATTTGAATAAATTTGAAATTGAAAATATTCATGCGAAAAAGGGTTAAAAATAATTTGTTATCACGAGGCTTTGAAATTAAGAAAGTACTTCAACATCTCTACAGTAATAAAGTTTTCAAGTTTGTTATTAAGCCTTAATACCTGCATAGTGCATTACCTGCATTATATACAGTTGTAGTGACCCGAATAACAGTGGGTAATAAGAGGTGGTTCCGAATTCGAATCCCAATTAAGTTTGTATTTCTTTGATCCCGTAGTGGACACAGTCCATATGTCTTAATTAAAGTCAATAAAATAGACCAACGTAGAAAGAACGGTTATGGCTGATCAAATATGTAACAGACACTTTAGACAACGGGATTATGTAAATTTTATAAAATTTATACTAAAGATTAACGAACATAGTCAATCAACAGAAATAAGTACTACGAAACATGTCAGTTTTGCCCAAAAGAAACAGTACGAAGCGAAGGATGTTGGGTCCACCTAACCTTTACAGCCCATAACCGGATAACAGGGGTTCCATCTAGAGTCAAGCAAGATGGATATCAGTCTCTCCTTTTATTTGGTCATTTATAGGGTGAACGTATAGTTGTAGAAAACGCCCACAGAACGTGAGAGCATCCTCTAACTCAAGCGTCAAGTTACTATAGCTGAGTGGTGATGATTTGGTTAAAACCTGCCCCCCTGAAACATGAGTTCGAATCCTAGCTAGAAAATTGGTGTATGCTATAGGCCAATGTAAACAAAAGGGGCAGAACAGTATTGTAAAAGCATATTCCTAAGCCTAAGCCTAAGCATAAGTCTAAGCCTAAGCGTAAGCATGAATTTATTCCTAAGCCTAAGCCTAAGCCTAAGCCTAAGCATAATTGTAACAATAAGTTTATTCCTATTCCTAAGCCTAAGCCAAGCAAAAAAATTAGTCTAAAGCTTAAGCTTACACTATTGCATTCCCACAGATAAACGTTCCGCCCCTGATCTTTATACATAGGCCAAATATTACAGGATCCGGTTATGCTCTACAACGAACAAAATCGCATTCCAACGCTCGCAGACCCAGCTCACATCGCGATTCGCATACACATTACCGCAGCGACTTTAATGAACTCAAAAAGCAATCATTGTTCTGCCGTGAAGAATAAAAACCAAATCGGTCAAATCCTCGTATAGAAACGGTATGTTACAGTAAACTTTGGAAGAACCACGAAAAAAACCCAAAATAATTAATATATATTTCTGCCACCCGTTCGGGCGTCTAAGTTTCGATTTCCGCCCGCTTAGCTATAAACCTTCCACCCAGCGATAATCGGTGAGGTATATTAGCGTTTCTGTAAGCACAGTACTATTAAGTGTCAACTCAGCGGTGCGGTGAGCTTATAATTGTCGGAAAGGCCGAATTTTACACAGGGATCTTGGTTCGTTGGTCGGTGGTGCTTAACAGCAAGTAAGCGTACAGTTTAAAGAGTAATATTAACCCCTTCTCACATTGAGTTGCCTATAGGCAACTAATCGCAGTATATATACGTTAAATAATGTAATATCGCACCGTGTTTAACAATTGCAACACGTATACATAGTACTAAATCACCACAACACGTGACAGCCCCCTCGGGCTCGAGCGTCAAGCTCCTATAGTTGAGTGGTGATGGTATACGCCTCCCACTCCAGTCACTAGAGTTCGAATCCTAGCGTAAAAGTATGTCTCAGGGGAAATAGAAAATATTCATGTGAGAAAGGGTTAATATAAGGGAGTAGGTATAGGCTTAAGCCAATTTTTGGAGCCTATCAAGTCAAACAAGGACGACTGATGGTTGCAATTGCATCGCAAAATTTTAACCACAGCAAAGCTGGCTAAGGATGCGCACACTGGATCAATAGCCGAATTTCCGTCATTTCATATTAAATATATTTGTTTCGTTTTATTTTAAGTAAAATTAAGAAATAGCAAAAATTTAATATTGAAAAAACATCGATAAGATTAATAGGAATTTAAGCAAAATGTGTAAGAATTTTGAATGGAATTTAAGCAAAATGTGTAAGAATTTTGAATGGAATTTAAGCAAAATGTGTAAGAATTTTGAATGGAATTTAAGCAAAATGTGTAAGAATTTTGAACTTTTTGTCTTGGTGACGGTGGTATCAATAGGCTGAATTTAAATACTTACACAAAGATATTGGCCAATGTATAGAACAGGACCAGAACAGTAGTACATAAGCATAATTCTTAAGCCTAAGCCTAAGCCAAAAAATTAGTCTAAATCTTAAACTGACTCTATTACAGCCTCGCCGAAAAATGATCCTCCCCTGTTCTATACATGGGTCAAGACGTTTCCCTGAAAAGCGATAGCTTAAGCAAGTTTAAATGATTCTGCCACCGAACACGCCAAATATTTTTCACCTCTTTAGTAAAATGAAAAAAGTGTTAATTTGACTATTTTCATAAGCCTCACCTTGGGCTTATAGACTAAATCTAATTCTTAGCCTACTTAAGCGTTACCCTAAGCCAAACTCGCTAATTTTTCTAAACGTTATCTTAGGTTTTAGATTAAACCTAGTTATAAGCCTAAGCTTAACCCCAAGCCGTAGCCTGTAAATCCAAAGCCTTCAATCCACTCATTGTGTCGGGAGATTCTTTTGGTAGGGGGATACCCAGAAAGCGATGGAGTTACACCCCTTCCGGAAATGTTGAATAGTCTTCGATCCTTAATTCAACACCATAAGCATCTTTTAACTCAATGAAATCATGTTATAAAAACTGTACTTCAGAGAGAGCGTGTGTACGAATATTGCTCTACAGGATTTTGGGTCCACGTATAGAACAGGACCGGAACAGAAGTACATAAGCATATTCTTAAGCCTAAGCCTAGGCCTAAGCCTAAGGATGATCCTATTCCCAAGTCTAAGCCTGCGCCTAAGCCTAAACATAAGCAATAACGTTAGTCTAAAGCTTAAACTGACTGTCCTGCAGCCCCTCAGGAAAACGATTCGACCCTGTTCTATACATGAGCCGTCCTTTGGAAGCACTTTTTTGCATGGGCAATTTTGAAGCTGGGGTGCACTGGTATAACTGCATTTTTACACGGTCGTATAGAATAATGGTACCCAAAGGGATACCACCAGCCCACGATAAGTGTCTACAAAACATGCGGAATCCTAAACAAAAACACTATGTCTTTCACCGGCTTGGGGGATCAACACAAGCTTTGGGGCTTGTTTTTTTCCAGGGTCGTATAACAAAACCGATGATATTGGGATCGCCCGAAATACCGATAGACACAGTGTTATAATTGTACTTTTATGACAATAATCCGTTGGATCCTAGGAATCCGAACGCATTTTCTCGGTCGCTACACTCGTTCGTAACTAAACGTTTCAATGATACCCTTTTGAAATGAAATCTTGACTACGCCTCTGCCTGTTGTTGTGGCACGTGTGCTATGCCGTAGCCGGCTCACCTTGCTAGGGGGGGGCTAAAAAGTTTTCAGGAAGGGCATTCGAAGGTTTTAAATGACTTGCAAGCAAGATTGAAAATTTTGTAATGGGGGTCAAAAATTTCCCAGGAGGGGTTGACGAGCCCTCCCTGTCTCCCCTTGGTTAAGGGCCCGCGCATGCGAAAGTCATATTCAAAAGCGTGTAAGTTCCGCTGCGACGTATGTAAACGTTTTGGGTTGACCATAGGACAACGGCTGTTAACGGTCAAATATTAATCAGGTTCTCGTGCGGATGAAGTCGTTTAGCGGCTACGATATTGGTCACATTAAACTCTTTTTTATGACTTTAGAAAAATTTTAAAATGACCAATAATAACAGCCAATGTACAAAAGAACAGGGCCGAAACAGTATATAAGCATATTCCTAAGCCTAAACCTAAGCCTAATCGTAAGAATGAGCATATTCTTAAGCCTATGCGTAAGCCTAAGCCTAAGCCAAGCAAAAAAAGCAGTCTAAAGCTTAAGGTTGTATTCTAGCACCACAGAAAAACGTTCCGAACCTGATCTTTACATGAGCCATAACTGAAATTAGCCAGTTTTGTGGAGTATAATTTTGTCAATGGGTTCATTATAATGAAATCAATATTTTAGATCCTGAAAATTAAAAAGGATGCGTCGCACAAGATGTCATAGGGGAAGAAAATTCACGGGCAGTTTGTTTCAGTTAAGTCCCAACTGTCCCATCTGTTTCATCTGTCCCAACTGTCCCATATGTCCCAACTGTCCCATCTGTCCCAACTGTCCCATCTGTCCCAACTGTCCCATCTGTCCAAACAATCCAAACTGTCCCAACTGTCCCATCTGTCCCATCTGTCCCAACTATCCCATCTGTCCCATCTGTCCCAACTGTCCCATCTGTCCCAACTGTCCATCTGTCCCATCTGTCCCCGCTGTCCCATCTGTCCCAACTGTCCCAAATGTCCCATGTGTCCCATCTGCCCCACGATCCCAACTGTCCCATCTCTCCCATCTGTCCCATCTCTCCCATCTGTCCCATCTGTCCCAACTGTCCCAACTGTTCCAACTGTCTCATCTGTCCCCATCTGTCCCCATCTGTCCCATCTGTCCAACCTGTCCCATCTGTCCCAACTGTCCCAACTGCCCCATCTGTCCCAACTGTCCCATCTGTCCCATCTGTCCCAACTGTCCCATCTGTCCCATCTGCCCCAACTGTCTCAACTGTCCCATCTGTCCCAACTGTCCCAACTGTCCCATCTGTCCCATCTGTCCCAACTGTCCCGTTTGTCCCAACTGTCCCAACTGTCCCCATCTGTCCCATCTGTCCAACCTGTCCCATCTGTCCCCATCTGTCCCATCTGTCCCATCTGTCCCCATCTGTCCCAACTGTCCCAAGTGTCCCATCTGTCCCATCTGTCCCATCTGTCTTAACTGTCCCATCTGTCCCCATCTGTCCCATCTGTCCAACCTGTCCCATCTGTCCCCATCTGTCCCATCTGTCCCATCTGTCCCCATCTGTCCCAACTGTCCCAAGTGTCCCATCTGTCCCATCTGTCTTAACTGTCCCATCTATCCCAATGTCCCATCTGTCCCATCTGTCCCAACTGTCCCATCTGTCCCATCTGTCCCGCTGTCCCAAGTGCCCCATCTGTCCCATCTGTCCCAACGGTCCCAACTGTCTCATCTGTCCCAACTGTCCCGCTGTCCCATTTATATTTTTTGAATGTACTCCTGGTACATTGCTGTCCCGGGAAAATGGGACGGGTACTCCTGGTACATTTCTGTCACGGAAAAACGGGACAGCCTTTAAAGTAACGTTGGCCAAACATACAATACTAAAATCGTTATTTATTCTGCAACTGCCTCAATAGTTCTGGCTTCGATATTCGGTTTAGAACATTGCTACTGACTAATAAATACTTGCGTTTTCCACCTGAAATTAAATTGCTTTGTTTCGACTCCATCTGATTTAAAACACTGCAAAAGAGATTCTATCGAATGTCACCATTCCCTCGAACTAAATGAGTTATTTAACGTTCCAAGGAGAAAGAACTACACTGAAATATACATACACTAGATCGTGCAAACATCAGCCCGTGTTACTTTTAGTTATGTTCCGCTTTCAGCGGCGGATCCAGAAATTTCTGATGGGTGGTTGGTAAATGTTTTGAAACGCAATTTTTTACCATGCGAGGCAGAAAAATTGCAAGGTAGGGACCTTACCATTTTGTCACGAAAGATTTCTGAGGGAACAAATTGTAAGGTTGGTACTTAGCTACCCTATCAGTTGTTACGAAAAATTTTCAGAAGGGAATAATTGTAAGGTATAAACCTCACCATTTTATCAGAACAAATTTCCGAAGGGCAGCGTGCACCCGCCCGCCCTCCTCTGGATCCGCTGGTGCCTGCTTTCTCACTAGACCGCAATAGAGTATGCTTAAATTTTAGACTGTTTTTGTGTGTTTTAGGCTTAAGCTTTGTATTTATACTTGTCTTTATACCGCTGAGGACTCTTAAACTTTAAGAATGTGTTTTGGTTTGTTACATTGTTAAAAGTATTAATATTGGCCCAAATTTTCAGGACCCGCTCTAGTCTTAATATATCGGAACATAATGCCGATTTGGCTCGTCACAACCTCCCCTGATGATTTCAATTAAATTTTAATTATTTAAGACTTGAATATATACGTTAACTTTTTGTGATCGTGTATGGACTTACGGCGGAACCCAAAAATGTAATATTTTCAACAGTTCCGAAATTTATTTTTTCATGTACTCTAAATTAGAATTGCGTAATTTTTCTGATGGGTGACTATTCTAACTTACCTTATTTGCTAAAGTTTGTAACAGCTTTTTATTAAAAATAAAAAATCAGACTGTTAAAAAAACTTTATTCGACGCAAATTTTTCACTGGGCTACTTTTGAGATATAACTTAAAAATACGAAGATATTCTACCGATAAATATCAAGCTAAACTGAAGTTTTATGAATTTTGGCCTGTTTCAAAAACCAACATTTTTAATCATCATGGAGTAATCATGCAAATATTTTAACTCAGGGTTAAATACGGAATTTATTTTCGTCAACTCCAGCTACTTTTGTGTTGAAACAATGTAAATTATTCCAATTTTTTCACACACTAGCATTTCAAAATATCAGGCGGATATCCGGATACCCGTTTCATTTCGGATACATATCCAGATATATATGTATATATATATATATCAAGAAAAAATATAAACAGATTCTAATCGTCATTTTAGAGTATTTTAATTCTTGACACAATAGGCCGCCAGCAAGCCGAAGCTGTGAGATAAACTAAACGACCCATCATCATAAAGCACTGTGGACAAATTCATGTGTACTTACAGGTTTGTGTCTATCGTTGGTATCTTGTCGACTTGGGGTTCCAACAGGCAACATTCAGCCACAGTAGGCGGGTTATGAAAACGCGGTCTTCGGGGTTTCAGACGCCTCTCAATCTATGAGCCAAAGTATATTGCCCGCAATTCTTATCCGTTAGATATTTTCGTCTCACAACCAGATACAAAATTTTCATAACCGAACCTGAATGATAGTTCGTATGACACACCATTTTCAATTCAAAATTTTAGCTAGAAGCTTGAACGATGTAAGGTTTAAGCCACCCACCGGTTTAAACCATCACAGCTGTGGTAAAAAGAAGAAATTCTTTCGGGGTCAGACTATCGCCCGCATATGCTGGCAAAGCCCACTGGCTTAGCCAGCATTCTATTTCTGAAAATAACGAGTATCAATTTTGAGAAATTCTAAATGCTAGCGACCGCAGCGAGGGACAAAATTGTTTTATGACCATTAATTGTGCAACTACGAACATCGTAGTTTCACTATACCCCCTTGTATGCCATTGAAATGGCAGTAGAACACTGCGATAGTCATGCTTTAAACGGCCAATGTTACTTTAAGGGGCGTAACAGTAGATTAAGCGTATTCCTAAGCCTATTAAGCCTAAGCCTAACCGTTGCAAAAATCAGTTCCTAAGCCTAAGCCTAAGCAAAAAATGTAATCTAGAATTTAAACCTACTATTTTATAGATTCATTAGAAACCTGGACGCCCCTTAAAGTAAACATGAGCCCTTTAAACAGGGTGTGTTTATGGTGTACAATATTCGATTCGGTATATGACAAAAGGCCCACGCACCCGTGGCCCCAGCAAAAACCATTTTATGCTGGGAATGTCGAAAAGCGTTTATATTATACGATTTAAATTTTAAATTCTTAGTCGGTGGTGTAAAATTTGTTTGACAACGCCGACTGTTTGTTTCATCCACACTATACTTTAGTTCGAAGTTTTTGTTCCTATGGTCGTTCGAGTAGACAGAGGGGCATGGCTTTTTAAGCCTGGGGTACAACCAAATAGCGCGGCTGTGAAAGGTTTAGAAAACATACATACGAGCTTGAAGTTTTACGGGGGAGGGAAGCATTTCAAAGTTTTGGTGGTGTAGAAGAATTGCCGGACTACAACACAAACAGAGCAATGAGATGATAAAACGAAATCGTGTTTTGAATACCTGTCAGAAATGGGGTTAAATACGCAAAAGGTCGGCACAGTTGAATACATTTACACTGCAAAAAAATGGTGAGTCAAATTGACTCTTTCCGAAATAGGCTTTTCCTGACTACACAAACGGAGTCAAAATTCGACTCCGCGCGAGTCAAACTGAGTCGAATTTGACTCCGTTTCTGCAGTCCGGAAAAGTCTATTTCTTAGAGAGACAATTTGACTTACCATTTTTCCAGTGTAGTCTGTTGTAGTTAAATTTGCCTCTATAAGCTAAGCTTGATTTGAACTCAAGTATTTAGCTTAGCCTATGAAGTGACAGCCTAAGCCGAAGCCTAAACCTTCTAAAACACCTAAAAATGTGGAGGAG
The DNA here is from genome assembly GCA_030248215.1 of Enoplolaimus lenunculus. Taxonomy (NCBI): domain Eukaryota; kingdom Metazoa; phylum Nematoda; class Enoplea; order Enoplida; family Thoracostomopsidae; genus Enoplolaimus; species Enoplolaimus lenunculus. The sequence continues at coordinate 226,349 of JASANG010001373.1, forward strand.
AAAGTGTTCAAGAGCCTTATAATTTTTTTCTCATTTCAGTACACTGCAAGAAATGGTGAGTCAAATTGTCTCTCTCCGAAATAGACTTTTCCTGACTGCACAAACTGAGTCAAAATTCGACTCCGCCGGAGTCAAATTCGACTCACCAAGCGACTCAGTTAGTCGAATTTGACTCAGTCGGAGTCGAATTTTGGCTCAGTTTGTGTAGTCAGGAAAAGTCTATTTCAGATAGAGTCAATTTGACTAATCATTTTTTGCAGTGTACTTACTTTCAAATATTGAATAACATTTAAATAAATTTGTGAACTCATACAGACTACACTTCGGCACCAATTCACGTTTAGGCTTAGGCTAATATTGGAACTTCGCAAGTATTCATGGCTTATTTTGTACTCGGGCCAATGTAAGGACATTTGAACTGTGTCCCGTTAAGTTTTTACAGCATTTTCAATTCATGAGTAGAATTAACCACATCGTACTGTAGTGACCCGAATAAGAAGGGGTGGTGCAATAGGGGTTCCCATTTTGAGTCCCAATCAATAGAAGTCCTTATTCCTAATAAGAGTCCGGCAGCGGATAAAGTCTCTGAACCCTAATTAGAGTTCATTAAAATGTCAATTGTTCTAAGTTGTAGCGCATAAATAAAGTTGAGTTCCAAACTTGACACACTTTTAAGTTTTGAAAGTACATTATTAAAAGGGCCCATGTATAGAACAGGCTCGGAACAGTAGTATATTAAGCATATTCCTAAACCTAAGTCTAAGCCTAAGCGTATGGATTAGCCTATTTCTAAGCCTAAGCGTATGGATTAGCCTATTTCTAAGCCTAAGCCTAAGCAAAAAAATAGTTTAAAGCTTAAACTGAGTCTATTATAGCCCCTCCGGAAAACGTTCCTGCCCTGCTGTATACATGAGCCATTAAAAGTATAACCTTGCATTATCGCTCAAGCTTTCGATACAAGATTTAAACGTTTAATTCAACGGATAATTGCAGTACCGGATATAAGTAACGAAGGGTGGCGGTGCGATGGTTAAAAATCAATTAGTCCGCAACCGGATAGGGAGACACTCTGGAGAGACTAAATAAATAATAGCGGATGCATCAAAATTTTTAAGATTTTGAATGAATTTCGTGTTTATATTTCATTTCGAACAATTTTAGTATGTCCGTATCGAAAAAATGCCGAAAATATTCGTGATTTGCAACTTATATTATTTCGAACGTAGAATAACAGAATTTCCGTTATTTCTATAACGTAAACAGACACCGATTTTACCGGAAAAGGATATCCGGATATACATACCATTTATCAACCACAAGCATTTGTGTCTCGTCTTTCAAAACGATTCAAAGTATAAAAATTACACACCTGCACGTTATCCAGACGACTTTAAGCTAACAACTCTCATAAACAACGGAAACCTATTTTAATAGCTTTCAACCAATAAAGCACCAAACAAAACCAGTCGAAATACAATTAACGCAACCATATCAGATATGATGACTCTCAGTGACAACTCGGTAAAGTCAAAAATATTCGCTTCTATTTCCACTTAAACTCTCAAATAATTTTTCAATACTTCCACAAAAATGTTTTCCTTCAAATGAATGAACATTTTCAAATTTCACAAATCACCCGATTCACAAGTGTACGTTTTTAACTTCGTTTCTTAATATTTTCCGCTCCAGGTATTATGTTTTTAGTAATACTCTCTAGCAGAAAATAGATGTTTTTTGGCAAAAGACCATTCCACAAACCTAATACAGATGGTAACCCACCGTACAATGGCGGATTCATGGGGGGGCCACCCCGGCCGTGGCCCCCCAACAGAATCTCGACAAAAATTATATAGAGTGTCAATTGCTGTTCTACACTGTTTAATTCTTTGTTTTATACACAATAAGCAGCTTATAATAAGCTGCCCTGTTTACATTTATGGACTCTAACAAGCGTTTAGGGACTCTACCCGCTTACGGACTCTTATTAGGGATACAGACTATTATTGATTGGTACAAAAAATGTTAACCCCCCTCTTATTTGGGACATTACAGTATGGGTCAAAAATAAGTTTATTACCTGTGAAACTTTGCCCTTCCCCATTTTGAGATCCTGGATCCGCCACTGCCCACCGATGAATAATACACAATGTTTTCAATTTAGCAAATCATAAACGCATTGGTTTTATCTATCATTTGAGTACATTTGATGTGATATCTTTGTTGGTAAAACAGAAAATACTGATAAGTAGCATTACACCGGTACCTACAGGTTAGCAAACATTGTCTACGCAAAATATGTTTTGTATGCTACGGGTGAGTTAGTACAAGTTAAATTGAAAAACATACATACAAAAAAGTATTTCTGAATTTATTCAGAAAAGTATTTTCTGTGGCAAGTCTGAAAAGTCAACAGGCAAACGTTTATTTTTGGACTTGGTTTCAATCAAAACTTTTATGAAAACTTTTCTGTTATAACAGAACTACTTTTCAAGTGCACCTTGCTAATAATATTTCTTAAATATAAAACTATTTTCGTAAATATCAGAAACATTATTTTGAGTGTATTTGTCGTCAAGATAAGCACTGGCTAGGTTTCTGTAATCTTACTTAAGAATATACTTACGTTATACTTGCGTAATTACTTAAAATTTATCGATGTATGTAAATACTTAACGTTTTGAGCAATAACAAAGACATACCGAATTTGAACCAATGTCAGAACATGGAAGCATTATTAATTTTGCTTGATATTAAAGAGGAACTATCAACCTGATTAGGTTAAACCCCTGAACTGACAGTCTGAAATACACCATATTTGGTTAATAAGTATAGTATCGACTTAATTTTTAAGTTTTCTTTTAGTAACGATAATTTGGTTAAATAACTGTCACAAAATCGAAAACAAAATAACATTTTTACAAAAACGATGCCAGGATATCATCGGCTAGGAACCGTATTACGTAAACATCCTAATTTCACACTTAACGCACCTTGGTCCACGGCTTAAGCATCACACCTAAACCTACTAAGATACCACAACACCTTTCTGGTCATAACCAGTTTTGCATGAAATAGCTTTCAAACACGAGTTGATCCTTTTAATGACCATAGTCCTTCCAAACAACTCCATCAAATGTTTCGCTTTAGTCCCGTCGACTCTGCCAAGTAAAGCGTACCTCAAAATTTGTACCATCGTCGAATATTTGATGCCCATTTGAGACGCCAGCGCTTTAAGGTCACTTAGTACCCGATCTCCATTCAAATTGTTCCCATCATTAGGGAACCCCTCCACCAAACCACACATCTTGTCCAGCATGTCAACCACAATTCCTAGATCAATTCGTTTGGGCTCACACACCTCGCTAATAACCCCTGAATACTCAGGTGGTGTCAGAATTACAGCCCATTTTTCTTCGGTCACAATCTGATCGATAGAAACAATTTGAAATTCATGACGAACAAATTCTACAACTCGTTTTAAATAATCTTCCATCAGCTCTGATGGTATGTCACTATTAGCTAGGTTACCTTTTCCAGCGGCGAGCAAGGCTTTCAGCTCGCTTAACAAATCTTCGTTGAACTTTGACTCTAATTCTGCCCGGCTTAAAATCGCTAACCGATTCATGTCCAGCTGAACAATTGAGCGTTTAATTAAGCTTAAATCAATTTTTGACGCCAGTTCTGCGATTGAGTATAACTTCGGCACATCGCGATCAATGTCAGCAAACCCACCCGCGTACTGGCACAAAAAATTCACAAGCGTCAGTGATGAGTATCCTTTTTGCCTGAAAATTCAAATTTTATTGTATCACCGTAAACAATCAGGGCCGTAGACAACATTTCACTTTGATACTATCGTCCTGTAACCAACTTTTATGACCTTCAGGTTCAAGAAAACGATTGCAAGCCTAAGCGCTTCTTTCATGTCTCTTAGAAATTTCGGATCGGAATATATTCAGTCTATCCGCCACATTCTATATGCCCGTGTAAACAACCTTATTTGTCCTTATTTGTAACTTGTATTCAGCGAGTTCTTCAAAACATTAAAGAAGATCGTTAGCCTACAATTTTTTGGCCAGGTATGCTGCAGTTGTACACGACTGTCCCGCAACGTGTAATAAATTTCGAATCATAATTATCCAGCAACGTCCTTCAAGCAAACAAAACTAACTCAGTGAAATATTCTTGTTCCAACCTTATGTACCATCTTTTACACAAAACAACTAAATCATCCTCACCGAAAATACTCGACCATCGCATGATGTTTTCGTTTCGAAAATTTACTTCCATCCGCATCACCCAACAGTGGCAAATGCACAAACGTCGGCGGAGTCCATCCTAACGCCGCATACAACTGGCAGTGTTTCGCAGTAGACACAAGCCATTCTGCACCTCGCATTACGTGGCTGATTTCCATTGTATGATCATCGACAACGTTTGCTAAATGATACGTTGGACGCCCGTCAGATTTCAAAATAATCGGATCTGGCTCGGCTTCTGAAACAAAAACTCAAGGGTAAAAAACGAAACCTCAGCGCAGCTGATCCAAACAGTTTATTAGATGCCCGAGTAATTCTGTTTTGAATATCGTAAAAAGGTTTATGAAATATAAAATTGAAAAGTCTTTAAGTCGATTGGCATCAGTCAAGCGTACACGTCAAACCATCGCTTAGGTTCCCAGAATGCAAACCTGTGAATCCGCCACATTTTTTCCTGAATCCGCCAATGGACCGAGACTAATGGGTTTTTAAGGTCCGTCCGAACTTTATACTTTCATGATCTTTAATGCGCTCAATATCCGCCGATGCTTCCATATCAGATTTGTTTCAAAACTAAACCACGCAGTCCAAAACACTACATTACGCTTACCACCAGCTCCACTCAACCAACAATTAAATTCGAAACTCAAACCAGTTTTAATTATGGAGCCCAGAAGCATCCACCCGATAATTCTCAAGGTGAACCGAAACATCTAAAACCTAAACCTGTTGTTCTTGTCGTGGCCGTCAGTGTCGTCCAGCAGAGCGGTTATAGATCAAGAAGTTGAGCGACCTCGACCGGTTTTCGCCATAGGTCCTCAGGTATCAGCGTTGTAGGTTTTGCATTGCAGTTGAAGAGATGTATGGTGTTGTGTGGTGTAGACCCGCAGTTCGGACATTTGTCTGGGATTGTTGCATCAATCCTGTGAGGTAGCTGTGCAGCAGGAAGGAGTATCCCGATCGTAATTGTGTTATCTTTGAACGCTTGGCTCGGTCCAGTTTCATTTCTGAGACGTCGATTGGAGGTGGTGGGTATCCTCCCAGTACCACCTGATTGCGGTATTTTGATTTGACCACTGCTACTGTTGTTGTGTGGATTTCGGATATCCGCGCCTTGATTTCGGACTTTGATAACTGATCTGGTGTTGGTGAGCCGATAGCATCTTGAGTGAACGATCTCAATGTGTTTTTCTTTCTTCTTTGTATTGGTCTTTGCTCTGTCAGATGATGGCATGGGTGACTTTGAAGGCAGCACTGAGCGTAATATTGGCACGTCAGCATAGCACTATGGTCTGCGACTGGGAGCACCTTCGCTTTACCCGTTGCTGTCCTTATGGCATCGTTCTGTAAGCGTTGTAGCTTTTGCACTTGTGATTTCGAGCAGTTCGGATACCAGACCGGGCAAGCATAATTTATCACCGATCTCCCGACTGCTTTGTACGTCATTATCATCGTTTCCTTGTTCTGACCCCATGTTGAGCCAGCTAGAGCTTTCAGGATGTTAATTCGCTGTCTGACTCGTGAATACGTGTTTTCAGTGTGCTTGTGGAATTTTAGCTTTGGGTCCAGCGTCACGCCCAGGATTTTTGGGTTCTGCTCGAGGGGGATCGGCAGCCCATGAACAATGATCTGTGGGTGGTGTTTGAATTCACTGGGATCAGGCGTCAGTATGGTCACGGTTGATTTTGTTGGTGAGATCGCCAGTCCTTTGTTTTCGAAGAAGTCGATGAGCTCCGGGATATAATCGTTCAATCGTCGCGATAGCTCTTCTTTGTTGTGACCGCTTGTGTACACCGTGAAGTCATCCGCGTATGAGACGAGCTTGATGTTTGCCGGTGTAGTTGGCGCATTTGATACATAGAAGTTGAAGAGCAGTGGCGATATGATGGAGCCTTGTGGCACGCCCATGTGAATGTTTCGGAAAGGTGATACCTCATCTCTGAAACTCGTCTGGGCTTGTCTTCCGTGTAGGTAGTTAGCGAGCCACTTTGTGATGCCTTTGAGCAGCGTAGTGTCGCTGATGTCCTGAAGCATACGGCGGTGATTGACCATGTCGAATGCTTTTGTCAGGTCCAATGCCACTACTACCGTTCTCTCTGGGGGTTTCATGTTGAACCCTTCGAGTGCGTCGTTTGTGAGGTTCATGAGAGCGCTTGTGGTCAAATGGCCTGGTCGGAAGCCATGCTGATGTGAGTGCACAGGTAGATGAGTTTTCAGGTGGCTTAACAGACATCTCTCCAAGACCTTCACCGATGAGCAAAGTAGTGATACGGGGCGGTACGATTTGTGGTCTTCCTCCGGCTTGTTCGGTTTGAGCAGTGCAATGATTGTTGACTTCTTCCACACTGTGGGTATGATGCCGCGTTGAAGTGAAGTGTTAAAGATGTACGCGAGGTATCTGATTCCTGCCTTGCCTAGGTTCTTCAGGTGAAACACTGTTAGGCCATCAGGTCCGACAGCCTTCGAGTTTTTCGAGTTTAGGATGGCGGAGGACACTTCTTCTTCGGAGATGATGACGTTGTCGGCATGATCCATTTGCTTGATTTTCCGGAGTTGTATCCTGTTTAGCGGGTCTGAGGCGTGGGTTTTGGCGTTGCTGAAGATCTTGTTGAATTTCTTGGCTAACCTCTTGGCCTTCATTTCGCATTTGTCGCCAAATTTTATACCGATGTTTTTCGCCATTTTCGTTCTCGAGTTGTTTAGGGATTTATAAGTGTCCCAGAGCTTCTTCACGGGCGTATGGCAATAATTTAGACTACTTCTCAACTTCATTACAGCATTAGCAAACAGTTGGCAACAAACACTACACTTTTCATACCTACGAAAAACGTTCACTCCGACAAACATCGAATAAGTCTTAAAAAAACTAACTTTTAATATCCATCTTAATTTCACCAAAAACCACATCATACACTGGGCCGATGACGTCACTTTGAAGCTTAAACCGGACCGCATATTTTTGGCCAGCATCTAATTTGTTCCGGATTTGCTTTTGGGTCAATCGTCGGCAAGCGCCGTCGTATGCGAGCGCACCACGTTTTGTTGAAGTGCGTAACAGTTCAAGACGCTCAGGTGAACAAAAGCAACGATACGCGCAGTCTAAAATTTGGCCAGTATTCTCAAATGTGTGTAGCACCTATCATCAGTCAGCGTTCGCTCGCTAAATGTTCAAACAACACATTATTGTCGGTGTAATCATGATAAATACCATGTATTTAAACTGATTTTTAAAAATAGTTTAAAATTTGAAACGATACTTTTACCTTTCAATTTGTGTAAAAATAAAGTTAACTATATTAAATTGGACTTACCAGTGTTTAGAAGTTGCTCCGCAAACTTCTGATACAAATGCAGCCTTTCTGACTGCTTGTACGCTCCAAACCTGCCACCTGCCGTAGTCCCTGCAATTACAATACGCAAAACGGCATTGATTATTAATCCAACTATTTTCGTTTCTGTACGCCAATTACTACAACTACCGTCACTCAGCATGTAGGATACAAAGTGATGTATTCAATTCGCGCGTAACTCAAGAAGCTTCTAATAACACATTTTAGGAAAAAAAATTCGAATATGTATTTTGAAAACGGGGTTGACCCAAACACATTATCGTGACACACCCTTATCCCTAAACATACCTTCATCAACTTCAATACCCGCCCACCGTAAAGTACTTTCCATCGCTTCAATTGAACCGGGTACAAATCTTGTATGATCGGTATCTTCAATTCGAAGTATGAATTTGCCCTTAAACAATTGACAAATATGGATTGCGCTAAACTCGCCGAGCGCCACCGGACACCATCGCACGGCACGGCGAAATTTTCCATTGAAAATTAAAACACAAAAAATTCTGCCAGCTGCGCGCTGTGGCGTCAGGCACACTAAAGTATAGCGCAGCCCTTACCCGTAAACTCAGTGACTAGTAAACTACAAGGAGCTAACAAGACGACTGATTTAACACAATAAATACGACGAAACTCTATGCAGTTTACTACGTTTTTTAAACCGAAAACGTAAAGCGCAACCAATTCTAATTTTTTGTTCGTAACAAGCGTATTTCAGACAAAACCTAATTAAACTGCTGAGTTCTATACCAACACTTAAAAACACCAAACAAAACAAATACAAGCTTAGACATCACAGCTCTAGGTATAATTTAACCAATATTACTTAGAGACGTAACATTAGCTTAAGTCGATTCCTAGGTTTCATCGCAACAATAAGTCAAAAACAAAGCGTAACCCATAGCATAAAGATAAGTGTGACGCATAAGCTACAGTTGAATCAGTATCCCACTATTCAGGGTATTTTAACCTAAAATTTCCGGGTCTGCGTTTTGGCACCTTGGTTTTAAGAAATTCTATTTCCTGATTCTCACAACAAAATGCTTCCAGTCCTAGTCCGGGTATTGAAAAAATTCTCAGACAAAGCACCCAGAAAAAGAATGATTTAGTGCAAAATATATTATTTTTCTACAAATGATTCCACTCCAAGCTAACATTTTGCACTGTAATATATTAAAATGCATTAACTCTCTTTCGCTTCGCTGGCAAGGTTTGTTTCAAGTAGATCAGCCATGCGACTTATAACTGCTTACCCCAACAATTTCGTAGCTTTTATTTCAAAAATTTTAAGTCAGTGTTCAGATCTCCGATTTGAAAAAACCGGGTTAGGGTTTTGGATTGAAGAAATTCGGCGTCCGGGTTAAATCTGGGTTCGGGTTTTGGATTTGACAAATCCCGGGTGCGGGTTTTAAAAATTTGGAGCCCGGGCATTGGTTTTTAAATTATACAACTTTAGTATAAGCCTGCACTATTGCAGTCCCGCGGAAATCATTAGCTCACCGCAAGTATCATGGGCCATCTACAATCTGGTTCATGTACAGAACAGAGCCGAAACGTTTTCCAGCGGGACTGTAATAGAGTAAGCTTAAGCTTTAGACGAACTTTTTCGCTTATGCTTAAGCTTAGGCTTAGGAATATGCTTGTACTACTGTTCCGCTGTTACGGCGTAATTTTTCCCCTGTAACTTTTCCTCCGGAAAAATTACACCGGTGTAATTCTTCCCCCTGGAAAAATTACGCCAGCAACGGCACAAAGTCACGGCGTAATTCCCCCACCGGTGTAATTCTTCCCCCTGGAAAAATTACGCCAGCAACGGCACAAAGTCACGGCGTAATTCCCCCCGGAACAATTGCACCGGTACAATTTTTCCCCCTGGCAAAATTGTTAGCCTTCCAAGTTTGGTTTCAAAGTCCGCATGCTTTAATGATAAACTATACCTGCAGAATGTTTGTCAAACTCATTTTGATTATGTTGTTAGCTAAATCGTGCAAAAGCTGAATCTCTGAGCTTTACGATGGATCAATGTTGATAACCAAACTTGATAAACATCTGATGTTTGTATCCCATATAAATGTCCGGAGTGAAAAATTGAACCAGTGTCATTTTTCTGTGGGAAACTTACGCCTTTGCTGGTGTAATTTTTCAGGGGAGAAAATTACTCCATTATAGTTTTTCCGGGGTGAAAATTACGCCGTGACTTTACGACGTGGCTGGTGTCAGCTTTCTGAAGGAAAAATTACACTGGTGCAATTTTTCGGGAGGAAAATTACAAGAGGGAAAAATTACGCCGTAACACCGGTCCTGTTCAATAGATGGGCCAACAATTTCATAGTGCATTTTCAACTTACGTTCATTTTCAACGCAAACAAATAATTGTACAAAGCAGTTCTCAAACCTCCGATATGTAAATACCCCGTTGGACTGGGTGCGAATCTAACTCGAACACTTGTTTTTGGTGCGGCCGATAATGTAGAACACTGCAGTGAGGCTTGCAACTGACCGAAATACCGCAACTTTAACAGCAATCGTTTAAACAAGCACGTCCGTAGTGTATGCGTCATCCTACACGATAGATAGCGAACTAAATTAAAAGAGCAGTATTCTCAAATGTGTGTAAGATTGGAACCAGTGCGTGGGGACGGTCGACACTCAACAGATTGTTCGCGATTGATTTGCCCTCCTTCTGTACCAATTTTGAGATCTGTAATTGCAGATGTTCGTCAGTTTGAAAACCGATCACTAACTGGTGATACGTGCTATATGCATTTGAGAATATGGGCCCAGGTCCACATATTCAACTTACACCTATTGCAACTAATTGTAGGTCTTGAACAAACAAACCCGTACATTAGTAGGCTCACTTAAACTATGAGGCCTGCGTAAAATTGAACTGTCTCTTTCAGAAAAACGGGGCAAGCCTCAAATCCCCCTTGAAACCAGCACAAACTAAAGGCTGTCTTGATACCTTTCGTTGTCTTTATGCAATTATGCCATCGAGGGAAACTGGCATATTTATGCGTAAATTAAATGCTCGCTGCTCACGCCAAACCAACAGCCAACATTTTACGCTGCTCTATCTTTCACCACCGGCTGAGCTTTATTTATAAACCACTATCGCTTCCAAACTACACCACAACTATTTGACACATTTTACTCTCCAAAATACAACTTAATAAACTCTTACAAACAACTAACAAACAAACAACCTTTTCCAATATACATCCATCAACACAAAATCGAAATAATACACGTTAGGTCACTGTCAAAAAATTATCCCATTTTCCTGTAGTGTTCCATACACGCCGAACCAAAATTTAGCGATTTTATGTACAAGGTAACATAGAATTTAATTTAAATGCGTTAGTGCTATATAAGCATTTTTCTGTTCTAGAAAACCTGACTTCACCAATATAACACTCAAAAACAAAATAGTTATGGTAATATAAAAATTTACGTTTCACAATCTTTAATAGCTGTTGAAGGCCGCAGTTTGCGTACAGGAGCCGTACCATAAACAGGCATTGACAGCATGAATGGCGTTTCAGACTGGCGCGTGCGTTTTCTCCCACCTTGCCGGCGATATAACAGTACATCTCCAAGCGTCATTTTGCAGGTGCTCTCATGACTTTGCGCCTGGGAAGTTCCTGTTCGCAATTTATGGTTTACCGATTTGTCAGGTTTTTCTGAAATACTGTTTGCCGCTTTGGAGTTGTTTGTAGGCGCTGACTTTGATTTCCGCCTGGCTATTACTCTAAAAGGTTTTTGCGAAGCTTTAGAGCGATCAGGTGCTTTTTTAGAGATGTCATTACTGTCACTACTATCGCTACTTTGGTTATCGTCACTGTCATTCGATGACTCACTCAAATTTTCAACGATACTGACATCCTAAAATGCAATGTAAAATTGAACATAAATCAAGATACCCGAAATACAATGATTTTTCACAGCAGAGAATCGATAATTTGCGTTTTGATACTGATTACTCTCGCCACCTACAAAACAACCCCTGAAAACACGTAGTATATGCATGTTTTTATGTTAACATAAATTTTAAGTCGTTAACTTTATCAACTTACTACTTCAATATAGTAATTATCGTCAGATAAATCTTCGATGCATGATGTCTCGCCAGAAGTAGACGCTTCGCTCAGCTTTTCATTCTCGGAAGCAATTCTTGGTAAAAATGTCTTCATTTTTTCGAGAACTTAAAATTAACAATATCTATTAACGTACATTATAAATGCAATTCAACATTTTACGCAATGTTGTATTAGTACCGCTCATTGATTTCAACCGGATAATCTTTACTATAAATAGCATTTGTATTTGACGTACGTACTCATTGTTAGTTTCCTTCTTCTGAGTCTGACATATTAAAAAGTGGTTTTTGCAAAGTAGTTAAATAAATGTCGCGCACTACAATGCACCGCACCAGAAAAAATTGTCTGACATACCGTTACTCCTTGGAACCATGAACGTTTTACCTGGTTTACAACTCATTGCAACAAATGTATTTTAAATTCAGAAACACAAGTCTGATATGTATTATATTAGATATTTAGGTACTACTGTTACTATAAAACTCTGACAATAATTATGCTCTAAAAGGTATAAACGTTGCTTTCACCAGCGAAAAATATTAGCATATAACTTTGACGAAATTTATAAGTACCACAAGAGCAAGCAGAGACAGCGCTGGCAATGCAAAAGCAGCGGGGAGACAAGGACACACAACGAAAAAAGGAGAGGCCAGGGGGCCACCCCGAACCGAGGAAAAAAGAAAAAAAAACCAAAGCGCAGGACGAAAAAAAAGAGCAGAAGCAGACTAGAGGGGCACGAGAGAACAAAAACCCGCCCCCCCCCAAGAAACTAACTAGCTACGTATTTCATATAGGTCAAGATTAAATTGTTAAATTAATCTAAGTAAATTAAAATAGGCCTATATATACATTTGGAGCATTAGGCTTTAATATTTGTATTTTAAAGTACGCCGCGCTAAATCTTTAATGATTCATACTTGATTTGTCAATACACGTGCGTAAGCAAACGAATAATTTTAAATTACAATAATTAACAGCTATCATGTAGGTCTCGCAATTCTTTACGTTTTGTGACAATTCTGTTGCACATTTTAATACTGCTTGTGCTTTTTGTTTAGTAAATTATCCGTGCTACAATCATTTCATGTTTGTTTAAACGCCTCGCATTTCAATACATGTATTTATTTTAGGGCGATATCGTAGCTAGTCCAACTGAATCAAAAATGTTTTAGTAATCGATGGAAGTTGGTGAAGTAGACGAGGAAAAATGTCATTGAAGAAATCGAAAAATACTTTAAGCGGTGTCAGCAATGTTGTAGAAATAAAGAGCAAGGTAAACGAATGACGATTACTGTTTGTTTCATAAAGCTATGCGTAGTAAAGTTTTGGCCCAATGTATGTATGACATGCCTCTGCGTTAGTGCACATGCATTATAATGCAATGCAGTGTGCTGCATGTATGCAAGCAGGCAGCGGGTAGAAGCGGTTCAAGAGGCGGGTAACGTGGCGCAGTTTAGAGCGTTTGCTTAAGGGTCCGTTGGCTTGAAGCTCGATCCCCGCTTTGTACGCTTGCCTTTCCAGCTTCTTAGTTAAACGGTCTGAAATCCCGGCTTCGACCTAGACTGACATCTATGCTACGCCGTGAGCGCACACTGTTAACTTGCTGCGCTATTAACGCGGTATACAGTCGAAATGGGATAAATTACAAAGGGACAACCTTGTTAATAATGGGGCATGTAAGCACGTGAGACATGCTTATCCCAGGGTGGCTCCAAATCCATCGCTTGGTGAGACATGCTTGTCCCAGATTAGCACAGAATCCATCGCCTGCGCTATCGCCACGCGTAGTGTCTGACGTAACACTTGTAATGCTCGTTTAACAAATGTATTACGCATTGGTGGATTTTGATTGTGTTTTAGTTTCATGCTGAATTCCGACGATTTCACATTCAGCGCGAGCCCCCGCCGTCTGTCAGCGAATTCAGAAAATTGATACAAGAAGTTCACAAAATCAGTGTAAGCGAAAAGTGTCATTATTTCTAGACTGCTTATATAGTACGTATGTATGTCAAGCAGGGTGGAGCCGAATCCGAATCCAGTGCTAAATTGCCGAAACCGAATCCGAATCTTGCATGTTGCAAATTAATTCGAAACCGTATCCGAATCCTGCATGTTGCAAATTTCAGATATATGTATAATTTGTGTCACTACATTAACGTAATGACAGCCGCATAACTTGTATACGCTAATATATTTCGTGCCCGACCTCAGTTCGGGGATTTGTGACTTGAAACAAAAATCTTGATTCACATTACAAGTTATTCAAAATTTTTATTGCTTAAAAATGAAAAAACATATTGCCGAACATTGTTGGATTCGGCTTTTGGATTCGGCTTTATCACAACCGAATCCGATTCCGCATCCGAACCACAAATTTTTGACGAATCCTAATCCAAACCTTTGTTGCCACCCTGATGTCAAGGTCGTAACGCCTATTGATTACCGAGCCCTGTGTATATACAGTTCTTATGTGTTACCTTACCACTGCATCTCCATTAATAGGTTTGCAACAAGTGAATTAAGGTTATTTGTAGGACATTCCGTTCACACTCGGATACACTGACCAGTATGGCGATTTGCTGCCAATTAATAATGATGACAATTTTCGTAAAGCACTTGAATGCGCAAGGCCACTGTTACGGCTGTTACTTCAACGCAAAGGTTTGTTTGATGAAGTATAGAGTTGCAACATTAAAAAATAGATATCCTGACGTCCTGTACCCAGACCCGGATTTTTCGGGAAGAAAAACCTGGATCCGGAATTTTCAAGTGCAAACCCGGACCCGGAATTTTTAAGTGCAAACCCGGACCAGTAATTTTTAAGAATGCTAACTCGGGTCCAAACGCGGAATTTTTTATATATAACATAAAAACTGAATATGATCAAAATTTTTTGATACGCGTGCTGTCATTCCAAAGGATGTGCCGATGCAAAATTTGTACCGATGCTGTAGGGTGTACTGTATTACCGGAATGCGTGCAAAAATTTAATTCCTTATCCTATTTCTGTTCGTGCATTCAAAAATGTAGGAACCGTAATTTTTATAGTTTTGCAGCAACTATTTATGATCATTTAAATGTTGGAAACTTTGTTTGAAAAATTGTTATTTAAAAATGCTTGTTTTTGCAATTAGTTCTATTTTGATAATAACTTTTTTGATGTGTTTTCGCAAAACTTGATGATTAACTAGCTGAAAATTTGTTTAAGCCATTTTTTGCGAAATTTTCTAAAAAGTCCTTTACGCAGATAGTAGCGTGCAACCGTCTGATAAATTGTTTACCCTATTATAATTTTTGGTACAGTACAGTTACTATTCAGAATGTAGGCGCGAGATACAAAAACCATTAAGCTAGCTTTGCTGTATAAATAATTTTATACCGGGTATTTTTGTTATACTAGGACCCCAAACCCGGAACCGGAATTTCTCGAAGCGAAAACCCGAACCAGGAATTTTTCGAGAAAATACCCGGAATACCCGGACCTGCATGCAAATCTAGTGAAGTGTGCAGTAAGTGTTCTCATTTCAATTGGTATTTCAGTACAATGAAATTTCAGTCAACCTTCACTAAGCAAGTTTGATCATGAACACGTGTATAAATTGTGGAAAAGTATGCTAGCTTTTACCTAGTTCACAATCAGCATGACTGTATTCATTTTACAGGCGAGAGTTGGGAAGAAAAATATGGCTATGGCTCAAATTCGCTGAAAAAGAAAAATCGCTTGAGCCAGTTTATTGGCGGCAATGTTGTCGTATCCAAGCCTGCGCAGTACCGTTTGCCAATAAGTCAGCCTGAAGATTTTCGGCAGGTACGTAACGGAAAGCACCCCGTAAGTTTGTAGCGCCCGAAATTACTGCAAAAATCTAAGCGAAAACGTTAGTGCTTCAAAGTGTCAAACGGAGACGCGAAGCTTTAACTTTGTGTTATGCCATAATAGGATACGTTTTCAGCCAATTTGTTGCAATGAATTTAATCGTTTTTGGTTCTCGTAGTCGGCGGTGGCAATGTAAAGAGGTACCAAGGCCATAGTCAGTAGGGTTTAGCGGTCAAACGCCCCTGGGGTTTTTATTCGAGGTTTTTTGGAATTCTTCAGTTGGTAACGCATGAAACTCCTCTAAAAAATTTTATAGGACTTAACTTTTTTCCGCAATACTCGCTACGCCCATATGAAGATTGACGGATCCTAATTACGTTTTCATTAATTCAGGTTTCTGCTATCATTGATGTCGACGTTGTGCCAGAAACACACCGGCGTGTACGGTTGTGCAAACACGGCTCTGATAAACCACTTGGATTTTACATTCGCGACGGTACCTCAGTTCGCATAACGCAACACGGCGTTGAAAAAGTTCCAGGCATTTTTATCTCAAGACTTGTGCCTGGTGGTCTAGCTGAAAGTACAGGTAGGTATTGACGGCCATTGCCTCAAACTTGTAATTAAGTTGACGTTTGGAGTGACTGTTGAACTAGCTGTATGTAAAAAATGTTAAGCATTTGATTAGAGATAAAATGCGTTTATATTTAAAAACACAACGAAATTTTTGAAAAACCGTGCACTATACGGATATACTAGTGTTATTTATCCTTCATTTCATTTGTCAGGTGGCTTGGGTAAATTGGTGCGTTTAATGGTTTTACTTTTATGTTTTAGGACTATTAGCGGTCAACGATGAGGTGCTCGAAGTAAACGGTATCGAAGTAATCGGGAAGACATTGGATCAAGTCACCGATATGATGGTCGCAAATTCTTCCAATTTGATCATTACGGTCAAGCCAGCAAATCAACGCAATACGCTTAGCTCGCCATTGCGGGGCTCTACGTCGCGATCGTCGCAGGTGAGCTCCACTGGCGGTCCCAGGATTTTTTCCGCTGGGGAGGGGTTATGTTTTTTGACTCGAGTATGAATTTTAATTTTTCATTCTTGCTTTTAAAAATCAGACATATGCAACATATTCCAAGCTGGTTCGGCCGGTCCTGCCCCTGGTAACTCCACTTTTAATTTAACACTTTTTATTTTAGCTGCAGAATTTGATTGTTCAGAAACCTTTTAGTTACCGGGCGAAATTTTGAAAACTGTGGTTCCAAAACGATTTGCAACTATGTAAAGCTATTTACTGCCATATGTGTGGCTAATTTGTCTACGCGCGCGCCTATTGTGGCGTTATATCCTCACTATCTTATCTATCTATCTATCTACCATATGTGCAAAGCTATTTAACATGATTCTAACGGAATTCCGTTTCCGGCTAAAATTCCGATAAAATTTGGGTTCCGATTCCGATGCCGGAATTCCGATTTTCGGTGATGAGATTTATAAAAATATTGATAACATACTAGTAGAGAAGAGGTTGTGTTTTTACTCTGTTAATATCATAAGTTGGACACAAACTGTTTTTACTGAGAACGCAGGCAATAATGCAAACCGGTACATGACAACAAAAGTACTACACTTACTTTTGATAGTAGTACTAAAAGTTAAATTCCGATTTCGATTCCAGTTCCGAGAAAACATTTGACTCCGCTTCCGACAAAATCTAGTTCCGGTTGGAACCCTGCTATTTAACGTCCGGACACAACATCAATTGTGTGGCATTTTATGGCGTGCGACAATTTCACAATAACTCTTGGTTGGACTACCAGGGTACAAAGCGGAACCGAATTACACCGGAAACGGAACAGCAAATTTATACCGGAATTGTAATCGGAATCGGAACTAGAGATTTTGTGACTGTACGGATAATTTCTATTGACAAATATAATATTGATATTGGGTGTTTGTTGGCTGGCAACAATTTTCAGAAAGGCCGCATGAACAATTGGTGATTATTTTTGGTTTTGTAAAGCTAAACTACAAGCAATTATTAATAAGTTAACTCATCGAAAGCAATTTAATAGCCGAATAATACAGAATTTTTATGCACCGTATCACAACAAGTATGATTAACATTAAAATTTTAAACTTCTGATTCCAATTGATTGTGCAATCGAAATCGGAATTGGAACTCGTTCTCAATCAGAATTCTAATCGGAATCGGAATTCCGGTGGCACCATGTGGGCCACAGCACAGCGCACTCTATTTATCAAAGTTAAACCGATGTTTTGAAATAATGGTAAAATTAATACGTTTGCAGCAAACCAATTGTTCCATTTCTTTGTTATTTGAAACACAGTTTTTGTTGATATTTTAGTCTCCGTGTACAAGTAAAATTGAATCATGTATATACAGTTCTCCTACACTGGTAAACTTTGGTGTAGATAATTGGTTTACTATGCATAAACCTTTGCGTAAACCACGAACCTAAAATGTGGGGGTGTACGAAGCTTTAGTTTAAGAAAATTTGTTTACAGATGTCGCAAGGTTCTGAAGCGCGAAGCTCGTATTACGCGTCAAACAGCGATGATGAAGCCGATGAAGTCAAAGATATGCTTGGCGCTGTACAACAACCATCGCTTACCGGCAACAATAATTCACAGCGGTCAACAGCAAACGGGATCGCAACTACGACCGCAGAACATTATTCGAGCGCAAGAACCGGAAGCAGTAATCAACAGAACTGGCATCACACGCGAGGGTCGCAAAGTTCTTCCGGCGGTGCCAGTGCGAGCTATTCCGGAGGCGGAGGGGTAACACAAGCTGCTCAATTCAACGGTTCTAGTAGTGCTTTTGTCAAGGATCAATACAATTCGTGCCTTCAGTAAATACGATTTGATTAAAGAGCAAGTCAATAAGCGGTTTGTTTGGTGAAATGACAATATTTGGTTGTGATTGGTGTCAGTTTGGTTGGGAACTATTTTAAAATGCACATAGTGTAAGGGATGTTTTTAGCCAGGATTTGGTTGAATGAGGCCAACGGGGTCTCAGTGGAGTGATTGGAGGTTTTATCGTGAAGCTGTTTTAGTAAAATCGAAGGAACACGAGCCGCTGCAGATGTATTACTCGCGGTCCCAGATTTTTTTCGCAGGGCGCTTTATGTTTTGTATACTGAGTGGGAAACAAGTTTGCTTTGAAAATTGAAGTTGGCTAGTAGTATTGGTTAATATTATTTAATATTTTTGGTTGTGATGTATTTGAATCGTGTTTCAGTGTTGTCTATATAGGTTATACGCATTCGTTTAAAATTGCATACTTTGAAAGCATTTTGCAAGTATTGGCATTTTGGATGCGTATCGCCATCATGTTATACTAGCATATCGCAACATACTTCGGGTTCTCTGACCGTTACTAATAAATTTGTTGCAGTTTTATTACAACTTGGTAAGTTGTTGCTAACAAAGCGTAACCTTTAGCGAACTCCTGGGCAAATTTGGTTATCAAACATCAGCTAAAGCTATGTTACTTATACCTACAATGTTATAAAGAGACGGGGCCCGTTCATATAAAGTAGAGAATTTTTAGGTCTAGGAGATTGTCACTGGGTTCGAAATGCTTTCGAATAAACTGTGCTACAGTTCGGTTAAGGTGGGATCCCAAGCCCCTCCTGCTATAGAATAAAATAAGTGCTATTGAATTTTGATGTCTTTCATTGCGGAACATAAAGCTCCTGTAAGTGAAATAATCCTCTTCATGACGAACTGCCTGTGGCACCTGTCCGCGTTTAATCCTACGCATTAGGTTCCAACTAAGTGTTTATTATTCTGTTAAAGTGCTAATTGTCTTTACGTCCATGCAATATTTTCATTCTTGAACTTAACTACTACATATCATATACTTATTATACTGTCAAATTTAATCCTTCAATTTATGTTTGTTGTACTGTCTTATGCACTTAGTAATGCGCTTCACATTAAAATCTTTGATTTTGAAATCCTGTGACGTATTCTGAGCTAAATTTGAGATTAGTCTTGAGAATCCATAGGTTCAAATAGTTTTTTAATTTAATTTAAATAAACATCGCACGAACACATTTTTTTAAATTACAGCTTGATTTTAAACGAAATTTCAGCGATAGTCTTTGAAAGCAGGAAAGAACCATTACAGTGGATTGTTTAACGTATTGAATAACACAGCTACCACAACGCAAGAACGAAGTAATTGTTAGGTATCTCATGTGGTTGTGGAGTTTATGTACTTAAAATGTTTTATAATGTATATTATTATCGCCATAAACTTTCAACGGTAGTATTAGTTACTTATTTCGGAGCGTTACAGATTGTTAGTGGCTTGCCGACATGTGTATATATAGCAGAGGATTGAACTGTTTTTGCACGGGACTGCAATTAGGTTTTAGACTAAGTATTTAGATTTTGTTATGGGTTTTATGCTTAGGCATAGGGACCATGTATAGAATAGGGCCGGAACAGTAGTGCAGACGTATTCCTAAGCCTGAGAATAAGCCTGAGCGTAAGGATGAACCTATTCCTAAGCCTAAGCAAAAAAGTCTGTCCCATCCGGTAAAAATACATGTTTCCGTTATACAAATCACGTGTATATATGTTGTACCTCTAGCCGTAAACTGTTTAATTCGAAATTGGGCTAGCCCATTCAATGCCGAATGGTACTGCGCAGCTCGGAATTACAACCTGAGCTAGCCGGCAAATTTTACTTTTACGGCCCTAACGGCCAATGTTACTTTAAAGCGCGTAACAGTAGATTAAGCGTAAGCCGAAATATTGCAAAAACGTATTCCTAAGCCTAAGCAAAAAATGTAGTCTAATCCTACACTTTTATAGACGCACCAGAAAACTCTGCTATACAAGTGAACATCTTGCGATTGGTTTACTATACTAAAATACGATTAACTGATCCAAATGTTTTCTCATTGACTCAATAATCGTTATTGTTGGCTAACAAACAAATACCAAGTTTTGGACTAAGTAGTCCAAAGTGGAATCAAACTAGATTACGGCTATAAAGTAACCCATCGAAAAACTTGCAGCTTTGTCAGACATAATTCCGCCTTGGGCTAGCTCAAATCGTAACACCGGTTTGGACTAGCCCAAAGAAATCGTCCAAATTCTTAAAAATTTTGGTACATTCGGTATTTTCTTTAAAATTTTAAAAAGGTCGGTAAATATTCGCAAGCTTTTGTTGTATTGGCAGAAAAACGAAACATCGTTGAAACTTTAGCACATGTTAGTCTGAGAGGCGTCCCGCTTACGGCGGGACAGCAATAAGTCCGGAGTGAAACGTTGCACTCCTGCACCTATATTCTTGATGGGTCGGTTGGAAGGCTTCGGGGCTAAGTATGTTTTCGTTGGGGGGACATGGAACAGCTTCGAGCTTGTAAATTTTGGTCGGCACATGTTCAAACAGCTAAGCCTTAAAGTGATATTTAGTATCAAAAGTGCAGTCTGACTGAACAGGGGCGTTTTCAGGATTTCGTTTCGGGACGGTAGCCTATGACGAAAAAATTCCATATATATCATTTCAAATATATGAGCAACGTAAAATAAAATTACGGTTAACAACACGATTTTGATAACGTTGAATTGATACCACTTCAACGCAGAAACATGAAACAATTTTAGATACACCACCTGAGAAACATTATACAAAGCATTTTCAATTTGCGGTGCGAAACCCTTGCTCCAGTCTTCAATCGTAGGAGTACTTACATATTAAGACCTGCAGAAAATCGACCTCTAACTCCTGTTCCGGTAGAATTTTAGCCAGATGTCCAGGCTATTTGAGTAATAAAGTGAAGATTTATGCTGTCTAGTGAGTTTTTTTACAACTTTACGACATTTCCAAAATATTTTTTGCAAAAATTTCACAGAAAGACAGTTTCAAAACAAATATGAAAATACATGAACACCAGTTTTAAGTACTTTTATCGTTTAACATTTCGCGAACTGCGGTTCCGCGTTCGGCTCTTTTATCTCCGTTTGCACAAGGAACGCAACATCAGGCGAAATTACGTAGTAAAAGATGATGGTTAACTAGTTAATTTTAGCCAATATCTGCAATATGTTATTTTGTTTGGTTTAGCGTTAATTATCTGCGACACGGAAATTCTTTCATGAAAGTTGTGACAAAAAGTAAAACGAAACGCGAGAAAACAGATACATTTTGCAAAATTATGCAAAAAAAATTTTACTGCCGAAATTGCCGGAACCTCCGGCAAAAATTTTACCGGAGCCGGAGTACGATTTTCTGCCGGAACCAGACCTCCCTGCTGATATGTAGAGAAAAAAATATATATCCAAAAGAAGCGGATGACTGGGTTAAAAATACAAAAATACCGTTACTTATTTACAGCTTCATGTGCACTGAGGCTGTCGTCCAACCCAGGAAAAACTTGGCCTCGATGGAGTGCCGACCGACCGAGTGAAAAAAAGGGTCGAAGCTGTCTGGGTTGTCCCGCTCCCTACCGACCCAGCAAAAACGTCAGAACTGTCAAAACCGACTCAGCGACAGCTGTCCCTATTGATCCAACGAAAACATTGTCTCGATGCTGTGCCTACAGATCCAACGAAAACATTGTATCGATGCTGTTCCGGCCGATTTTCATAACACAAAGACAACCAAGTTTACTCTTCAAATAATATAAAATTGTTCAAACACGTTGGTCTGCTTTGTTTAGAAACCTCTGCCCGTAAAGACCACGGACAGAACATTTTCTGTATGCATGCTTCATAATTATACAATTGTTGTTAAATTTACTCGGTAACAGCGAAAACTATAAGCTGTTCAAGGTTATCAAACGGACGATATTCAGCTATTGCGGATCTCAAATATAGCTCAATAGGACAAAGCCATGAACTAAATATGCTAAAATACAAACCACTGATTCTGGTACCAGGTACTACACACATTTGAAAATATCCGGCCTAAATTACAAACTAAACGAACCCATAATTTCATATAAACCGGAAACCTTGCTTAAACAGGATTCTGAAAATCACCCAACCATTTCAACCTTCATTAACCACGCCAAAATCCGCTGAAATATCTCAAATTTTACTGCCAGAATTTAGTTTACCAAATCAACACTAATCGTTTCCTACCAAATTATTTAAATAAACATTAGTCAACAAACAACTTGCTCAATGCTGCACAACAGAAATCAATTTAGAAATACATTACTAGTTACACAAAACCGGATGATTAATATCAGAGGACGTAGTGAAATCACGATCAATATTTCTGAACGGATCACGCAAAGTTACATTATCAATGTCTCGAGTGCACGAAATGTTTTGCTTCAGATGCCAACAAAATACTCTCAGCTGTGGTCTTTCGTTACCAAGTTGGTCAAGTATTGTGATCGATGCATCAGAAAAATCTAAATATCAACAAACTTCCGTTCTATATTCTGTGTATAAGTTTCTCGTACATTTTGTTTTTTGTAAACGTTCGACTTTGTTATTTCATAACACAAATTAAATTCTTGCGTTATACACTGGGAAAATTTTACAAAAATAAGTTAGCATGTGACACGTTTTTTTCTAATTTTCAAACACAATAACTTCCAATACAGAAAGTATCGGAAAATTTCTATGAAAAATTACCAGATTTAGTACCGGAACCGTGTAGTGAGAAATATCAGATTGTCTACGAGAATCGGAATTTCGATTGCAGCCTTCGTATTACCAGTCGGTAAGATTTAGGTTTTGCTTTGCTTGCATTTCAAAGTTAAACTACAACCCTGTGATTCTGACTGACATATTAAAACGTGAAGTTTAAATACTGACTCTGGCTACACAAGAATGTAAACAAGAAGGTTCCTTGTACACCCTGGCCCAATGCAAGATTTGGCCATTCAAATTTAAACAACTTTCCTCTCTAACAAATACCGTTAACAACACAAATTTTATTCTTATTTTTAGCTATGTCAGTGTTATAAACCAAATTGACATAAATATTATCGTCAACAACACTTACTAAAGTCACCAACAACAAAATGAATGAGTCGTTGCAATTTGCGTACGGTATCAATCATAGTATTTTCACTCAGTCGCGTCAAATATGTGACATTCAAAAATTCCAACCGCGGACAATACTTACACAGCGCAGTCAGACTCGCGTCGCTGACGTGTTTACAATTGCGCAGATTCAGCCACCTGAGATGCTTCAAATTCTGAAACACAATAGCAACACAAATATTTGCTTTTGAAACGCGTTGTCTTGATTTGATTGTGCGCATCAGGGTACAAAACGCCACTGGAATTCTGATCCAAATCTGATTAAAATCCAAAAAAATGTTTTTAGCCGGGTGCTCCCTTAAAAAATCTATCAAGTGATGTACCGATACCAAACTTTTTGTCGACATCGATTGTTATTTTCAAATTTTGCCCACGCCGACTCGATGCCGATAGATGCTGGACAATAACGATGCCAATTTTAATACACGCCGCTTAAAGAACTGATACAATACTACATTGCATCATTAAAAATACGAAAATGGAAACCCTAATTACCACAAGTGATTACAATTTCATGAGAACAGTTGATTCCAATGATTTTTTCAAACAAAAATACAACGCAGATAACAGTTTTCCTGATTACATGCACCAATATACAACAACAAGTGAAACTAATAGCATTCTAGTGACGCTGACAAAATTTCGACTCACTGTTGAGTGGAAAACGTATCGGCGAAGAATCGACAATTTTTTGCTGTGCCTATGCCGATATCCAAAAGTGCCGATATCATGGTGCAACCGGAATTACAATTTACCGGAACCGGAATTTGAAAATTTTACCGCAACCGGAACCGGAAAGTGAAAAATGCATTTCACCAAAAATTTCATTTTAGTCTTATTTTTTGCTCTATTATTTGTGAAATAACCTTAGTCGAACATAGGTATTTATTTTATTTGTTGTATTTTAGATTTTCGTCGTCGACTGAAGTGAAATCTACCATCAATGACTTATATTCGGAGTACAAGTGGCTTTCAAAAGAGATTCTTAAAAATTAGCAAAGTTAAGAAAACGGCCAAATTATAACATCGGAATTTTTAAATCCGGTAAAAATTTACCGGAACTGGATCCGGAACCGGAAGGTGAAAAAATGCCGGAACCGGAACCGGAATTCCGGTTGCATCCTGGCCGATATTACTGATGCCGATTAATCAGCACAACCCTAACCAACATTCAAGTAGCGACAATGTACTTTGAACAACGGGACTAGAATATGATCCGTGGCAATGTACGACGCACTATCGAGATTTAATGATTCCAAGTTGCTGCATTGTTTTCCTGTCATCTTAATCGTTTTCTCATTCACAACGCAAGACCAGAAGCTGAAACAAAATTATAAATCTACGCAGGTAGGGTGCAGCCGGAATTAAAATTTTCCGGAACCGGAAAGTGAAAAAATACATGCCACCGAAAAATTAAATTTTATTTTCATTTTTGTTGTAAGGGTTATGTACTATTGTTAAATATATTTTTATCATCGCTTATTAAACAGATGGCTTTAAAAGCGCTCCTTAGAGATTAGCACGTTTAAAAAACGACGAAAGTTTAATACTGTCGGATTTTTTAATTCCGGTAAAAATTTACCGGGACCGAAGGTGAAAAACGACGGAACTGGAATTCCGGTTGCACCATGACACATGCAACATATAACGGTGGTTCTTCAACTTATTAAAACATTATTCCTAATAACAGGAATAAATTTTTTCCAACTATTTATTTAGGAAATTTTCTACATTTCTTGCGGTCATTTATTTACTTAAACCGTATTTCAACAAAACTTCAATACGACTCGTTATTAACCGCAGATCTTGTTGCGATACGTTTCTTAATATGGATGTGCCGGTTAATCGACATCGGCATCGGTAATATCATCACTTATCGTGAATACTGTCGATTCTTTGCAGAAATTTTTTGCATTTAGCAAACAGTTGTAAACATAATCAGGGTGCGACCGGATATCCGGCTCCGGTTTTCTATCCGGCAAAAAACCCGCATCCGGTTCCGGTATCCAGTATAAACCTACCGGATACCGGATTTCGGTGATGATTTCGTAAATCAAATTATTGTAAATTATGTTGTGAGATGTTATGTTTTCAGTCCCATTACATGTAAGCATATAGTAGTCCAACAGAACCGATAAGGTATTCGAGCCAGATTTTTTGTGCATTTTACGGTGCACTTGCACACCTTTGCTTGAAAAGGCGCACAGATTTTTGAAAACGCACATCGAAATGCACAGTAACTTAAGCTGAAGCCGAAAATCAGTTATCAGGAAATAAATATACCAAATAACTAATCAGGAAATACCAAATAACTATTGAAAACGTTCCAGCTCACTATCAAGTGTAAAAGCTGTTGACAATTTTTTCAGTGCTCTGTTCGTTGTGTGAAATCAAATACGTACGTTAATTTAAATACCTACCATTTTGTATGTGTGTTGTGACCTAAGAACTAGAAACCTGTCATTCAAAGTCGTAATATAAAAAGCAAAAAATGCACAAGTGAATTCCTAAATGCGCAGTTCAGTTCGAAAATGCACATATGTTTGCACACGTCGTACATTTGAAAAAACCTTGATTCGAGCATACTTTGATTGTCCAAACATGGTTTGGTTAGTATCCTAGCATTAGGGTGGGAATTTGCAAGATATACAGTATTTTGCCGTGATATTTCGGTCAGTTTTCTTTATACAAACGCAATATTCCGTGTACTAAAGATAAATTAACATTTACTGACGCATTAACGTGCTAAAAATTGATATATTTAAAAACCACGCTATCCGGTTAACATCCGGTTCCGGTAAAAAAATCACTATCCGGATCCGGTTCCGGTATCCGGTTTTTCGCGATCCGGTCGCACCCTGAACATAATATAATTTCACGTATCCTCCTATATATGAGTGCGTTTGATCAGGAAACTGTTGTTTCTCTTGCGTACATATGTGTTTGAAAAACTTAATAAAAATAAGCAGTTCTCGTAACATTATAACCGTTGCCGTGTTCAGCCGGCACAGACTTGCAAACCGGAACCAGAGCTAGAACCGGAACTGTTACAAAAATTGCCTTAACGCTGTCTTTACTGAGGTAAGCCAGTCATGTTCGTATGACATTAAAAAACTCATCAATCAAACTTTTATTAACATCAAATAAAACCTGACAAAAACGTAACGTAACCATGACCCACTCCAATAAAAACAGAAGTAGCTTGTATAATTAGCTTTTTTACAGAACAAGGTTGCAAAAGCGGCTAACCTAAAAGTTCCGGTTCCGTTTGTAATCGTGATACCATAATTGTCACCTGCTAAACCGGAAGCGGAACTTCCGGTCGAACCCTTGTCTATAGTTCTTTCTTAGCGGTTGTCTTCGCGTTTATAATAATGTAGTGTAGTAGTAGTTCTAATAGTTCCTTAAGAATCATATATTAAAGTTGGAATCGGTATCGACAAAATTTCAAACAAGAATCGGTATCGGCAAAAATTTTGGTATCGCCGCATCACATACTAATAAAAAATTTTGTTGCGACGCGGAGAACCCAGGTGTCTACCTGTTTAAGGCAACACTATATATCGGTACTTCACGGTACAACCGGAACTCCGGTTCCGGTTCCAACATTTTTTCACCATCTGTTTCCGGTTCCGGTAAAATGTTTACCGAAACTGAAAATTCCGGTATTAAATATTGGTCGGTGGAAATGAAGATATTTTACTAAAAAGTAACGATAAAAATTAAATAGATTTCATTAATAAGTACATAAACATTGACAATTGCCGAAAATAAACCATCGAAGCTAGATTTCTCTTCCGTGTATTATGTAAATCTGAAATTCAGCAGATCAAGTGAATACCTATTTCCAACTAGGGTTTCTCAAATGTTTTCGGCGGCATGTATTTTTCATTTTCCGGTTCTGTTTCCGGTAATTTTTTCAAATTCCGGTTCCGGTAACTTGTAATTCCGCGGTACTTGTTTAATTTCCATCACACTAGTGTTAATATAACAGAAGGCGAAAGTTTCCCCACAGTGTTTATATTAGAACATAATCAGATGCTTACGATTAGCCCTTAGGGTATGGTTGATACCTAAGCTTAGGCTTATTGTCAGGCTTACGGTTGGGCTTTGATTCCTTATGTATTGGTCACTTTATGTGGAAGTAGGGAAACAAAACAAGCAGATGAGTATCAACAACACAATGGTTAGTTTACTTGACTCACTCACCTCAAATCCAAATGACACAACGAAGGCACAAGAAATGCTCGTATTGATTTATCAGTTAATTTTGACTGTTGTTGTTTTTTTCGACGCATAATCAGCCTAAAATTTAAAACGCCACGTATATCCCTAAACGGTAATCCTTGAAATGAAGAATCACACGCAAAATGGAGTTTCACAATAAATTTAAAAATTCAAAAATTGCGAATTCGTTCCATTTGAGCAAAAGTACACATTTTCGTATGCAAATGCCAACAGAGTGCTGTTGCATAATTAGTCGAGAAACAGAATTTTACTAACATTTAACTGTACCTACCACGGTGCAAACTTATGAAATCACAAAGTCAGCATTTAGATTGGTAAACTTAGCAAAAAAATTAGAACATAACTCGTATGGTACCTCAAAATGAAGTCTGCCGAAATTGATTCTAAATCATAGTTATCAATGTTCGCCGCAACATAATCTGCTGTTGCAAACAGCAGTCGGACAACTTTGGTTCCAGAATGATACTGCGACTATAACAATAAAACATTAATGAATCCATCATTTCCAATCTAGCCTGCCATGCTAGTTTTACGTATATGTCAATTAACTCACTATTACAATCAGCTTAACCACCTGTAGATTATTGCGTTTTCTACTGCACCCAGAGCAACAAGCACGATAAATCCCGAGTCTATCAGACAAACAAAACACGTTAACAGAAACTGACTCACTCGATCGAACGCACGTCCATAAGTGGCTCGTACAGCAATAGTTCCATCTGTTAACGTTTTTACTTCGAACCGATTGCGGCAAAATCCGCCTTTAGAAGTTCGCAACAAATGAAGAATTTCATTACGAGAATTATATCTTAGTAATGGAGCATTGACCAGTTGTTCAAAGTCAACAAATTCTGAAATGTTACCAACAGTTTCATGTTTAAAACGAAAAAGGTTACGAACCAATATCACCGCTGTAAATATTGCCAATAGACCGGAACTGAACGTATAGGCAATGAAATTAGTAAACGTTATATGCACATGCAATATAGTGCAGTGCACTGTATGTATGCTAGCTGGCAGCATATAAAAGACACATATAGTCGACGAAAAATGCAGTTACAGAGGCGGGCTACCTGGCGCTAAGGATCCGTGGGCTGAAAATTCGTCCAGCTGATTAGTATAACGGTTTGAAGTCCCGGTTATTACCTAGACTGACAAAATCCTGCAACAGCAGAATAGCTAAGTTTGACGTGAGATGGACAATCACTTACCATTCTCATCTACAGGAATGTTTTCTTTGACTGCACCATACCGAAGTAAATATGACAACTTCTTGCTCAATTTAATATCTTCTTCTGTTGAGTCGTAGTTATTCGATGTGGACGGATCTTCATCCGACAAATTACTATCATTACCATCGCTGTACATTTCGACGAACTATGATACAGCAAAATTGCATGTAATAATAAACTAAATATAACACGTGTATTTGAACTACGACTTACTGCCTACGATAAATTGCGCAAGAGGTATTCATTTTATTTTGATACCTAGCTAAGTAAATAAATGAGACGACAGTTGTCTAACGCCGTTTTTATTGAACTCCATTGAGTATCAAAAAAAAACCTCATTTAAAACTCATGTTATAATAGCTTACTTAACGTGTGCTTTAATTTTGCAGAAACGTTCGTTGCCAAATATTTTGTTGTAGTTTTTATTTACTTATGAGATATTGTTCCCCACATTGAATGTACGTGAATAAATTCAATACAAATTATGTTCAAAGATGGGTAGTTTACTTTTCCTTCAAATGATATGTACTGTGAGTAACTCAGTGCGAAACGTGTACGCAAAATGCAAAAGGCCTGGTTTTTGGCAATTAATGGGCGTATGTTCTATGAAAATTATCCACAAGACGGTATGGACTAGTCGCACTCGATTGTCAAGTTTTGTGATATTGTCGAATGGTTAAAGCTCCGAGAATTCCAATGTTTGTTTCCCAAATTAAAATTTAGATCTGAAATGAAATAAAATATCGATGTGTCTGTGTAGAATGCATGCTTATCGCAAAATTTTCATAGGAAAGGCCATTCGGACGTGAGAGTCAAGCGCGTTGTACTGATGATTCCATACCGAGCGTCCGCGATTCTTATCCTATCATTATCCTTTAAATTGTTTCATTGAAATATAAAATTTCAACTCTCAAATATAGGTATTGGTTCGGTTGTGTTACAAAGAAATCCAATCCAATTAAAGATAGCAGTTTATTAAATTGTGTTGGGTGCATGCAGAGATGGCCCATGCGATGAAGGCCGTCCCATTGTCCTGGGACAACAATGTACCAGGAGTGCAAACATATGCACTCCGGTTTATATATGCACAGCCAAATATATAATATATAAATATATTATATATAAAAATATATATTTGGTCCTGAGAATGCGGTGCAGTAGGGACAGTTTCCAATTCTCGTGGGGCTGCAGCACCCCCTGACCCCTATATATGCTCAGAATATGGTGCAGCAGGGGTGACACTGAGGCTGAACAGAATAAGTATTCTGATAAATTGTTTAGTGTGGGGGTTGGGAAGCGACAGCCCCGCATTCTGCTTACGAACCCCTGAACTTGCGGGGGTCAGGGGATCGGCAGCCCCCTGAAAATCCAATTAAAGCAAATTTTTCTATGTGGAGGAGCTTTTCCTTGTTGAGGGCCCAGCTGTCCTTCTGTACCAACTGCACCGTTGTCCCAACAATCCCGCTGTCCTAACTCTCCCAACTTTCCCAATTGTCCCGCTGTCCCAATTGTCCCAACTCCGAACTGTCCCACTGTCCCGCTGTCTCAACTGTCCCACTGTCCCGCTGTCTCAACTGTCCCGCTGTCTCAACTGCCCCTCTGTCTCAACTGCCCCGCTGTCATATTGTCCCGCTGTCCCAAATGTCCAGCTGACCCACTGTCCCAACTGCTTCGCTGTTCCAACTGTCCCGCTGTCCCAGCTGTCCGACGGTCCCAACTATCCCGCTGTCACAACTGTCCTAACTGTCCCCACCGTCCTACTGTCCTAACTGCCTGCTGTCCCAGCTGTTGTTACTGTCCGAATTATATTTGTTGTGTGCACTTCTAATACATTGCTGTCCCGAGAAAACGTAACGGCCTTTAGGGTTAACATTGGCCCAAGTTTAAAATTCGCTGTTTGAAACAGACACGCAAAAAGTGTTTGGAATTTTAAGTTTTATTATTTGACACTATTGTTTGACACGAAATGTCACAAAAATATACGATTTATTTTGAAAGAATTACTAAATTTAAATTGTCTCCAACCATAAATGACTAGCAAGAAATAAGTTTTTTATTATAAATAATATATCCTTCTGCCCATATTGGACAATGCAATCGTATATTCTTCATAGCGAGCAGTTAACACGCTTTTAAATTCTAAAAACAAAAATTATAACATGAACATGAAATAAACGCAAATTCAGGCCAATGTAAAGATCAGGGCGGAACGTTTTTCTGTGGGACTGAAATAATGTAAACTTAAGCTTTAGACTAATTTTTTGCTTGGCTTAGGTTTAGAATTAGGCTTAGGAATATGCTTATAATACTGTTCCGCCCCTGTTCTTTGCATTTGCTCAAATTCAAATGGGATTTGTGCGTATACTTTTCAGCACACTTTTCGAAATTGACGCACAACATTGCTTTCGGCAACAGACTTCGGCCTTTGTTTGGAAAGCGTATACGAGCTTATATCTGTTTAATTTTAAGCGAAGGTTTCTATTTTGTCATGGTAAAAACTTACCTCACATATCGCAGTTGGGTTCATGATAACGGCCAGCTGATAAACATACGCAGGAACGTATACTCGCGCACCGCTCGAGCAGGATAAACGCTGAAAAATTTGATAAGAAATCTGAATTACAAACCCGAGTTAACATTTTAGGCTGCACCCGCAGGACCTTTTAACTACGCAATTTTTGATTCCAGTGCTCTTGGCTAAAAAGCTCCAGTGCTCTTGGCTAAAAAGCTCCAGTGCTCTTGGCTTAGTATGCTGCACACTGAAGCCAAAAATGCTCCAGTGCTCTTGGCTAAAAAGCTCCAGTGCTCTTGGCTTAGTATGCTGCACACTGAAGCCAAAAATGCTCCAGTGCTCTTGGCTAAAAAGCTCCAGTGCTCTTGGCTTAAAGTATGCTGCACACTGAAGCCAAAAATGCTCCAGTGCTCTTGGCTAAAAAGCTCCAGTGCTCTTGGCTTAGTATGCTGCACACTGAAGCCAAAAATGCTCCAGTGCTCTTGGCTAAAAAGCTCCAGTGCTCTTGGCTTAGTATGCTGCACACTGAAGCCAAAAATGCTCCAGTGCTCTTGGCTAAAAAGCTCCAGTGCTCTTGGCTTAGTATGCTGCAAACTGAAGCCAAAAATGCTCCAGTGCTCTTGGCTAAAAAGCTCCAGTGCTCTTGGCTTAGTATGCTGCACACTGAAGCCAAAAATGCTCCAGTGCTCTTGGCTAAAAAGCTCCAGTGCTCTTGGCTTCAGTATGCTGCGCATTGAAGCAAAACAGCTTCAGTGCTCTTGGCTTCAGTATGCTGCACACTGAAGCCAAAAATGCTCCAGTGCTCTTGGCTAAAAAGCTCCAGTGCTCTTGGCTTAATATGCTCCACACTGAAGCCAAAAATGCTCCAGTGCTCTTGGCTAAAAAGCTCCAGTGCTCTTGGCTTAGTATGCTGCACACTGAAGCCAAAAATGCTCCAGTGCTCTTGGCTAAAAAGCTCCAGTGCTCTTGGCTTCAGTATGCTGCGCATTGAAGCAAAACAGCTTCAGTGCTCTTGGCTTCAGTATGCTGCACACTGAAGCCAAAAATGCTCCAGTGCTCTTGGCTAAAAAGCTCCAGTGCTCTTGGCTTAATATGCTGCACACTGAAGCCAAAAATGGTCCAGTGCTCTTGGCTAAAAAGCTCCAGTGCTCTTGGCTTAGTATGCTGCACACTGAAGCCAAAAATGCTCCAGTGCTCTTGGCTAAAAAGCTCCAGTGCACTTGGCTTAATATGCTGCACACTGAAGCCAAAAATGCTCCAGTGCTCTTGGCTAAAAAGCTCCAGTGCTCTTGGCTTAGTATGCTGCACACTGAATCCAAAAATGCTCCAGTGCTCTTGGCTAAAAAGTTCCAGTGCTCTTGGCTTCAGTATGCTGCGCATTGAAGCAAAACAGCTTCAGTGCTCTTGGCTTCAGTATGCTGCACACTGAAGCCAAAAATGCTCCAGTGCTCTTGGCTAAAAAGCTCCAGTGCTCTTGGCTTAATATGCTGCACACTGAAGCCAAAAATGCTCCAGTGCTCTTGGCTAAAAAGCTCCAGTGCTCTTGGCTTAGTATGCTGCACACTGAAGCCAAAAATGCTCCAGTGCTCTTGGCTAAAAAGCTCCAGTGCTCTTGGCTTCAGTATGCTGCGCATTGAAGCAAAACAGCTTCAGTGCTCTTGGCTTCAGTATGCTGCACACTGCAGCCAAAAAAGCTCCAGTGTGGTAGTCGGGCTGAAAAATCGTTGAAAACGCATTGTGCATAAGGACATAAAATCGAATGCTAACTACAATCTGCTGTGAAACCAGAACTTAAAAAAGTAACTTCCCAACTGCTTTTGTCACAGCTTACAGCTTTGTCGTATTTCGCCGGAATCGAATTGCAAATATCTTCAACGGCATCGAGTATTTCTCGCTGAACACCTTCGCTTTTTAGCTCTGATTTAGCTAAACTCATCACAGATTTACACGCAAGGCACTCGATTGCATTGCCCAGTTCTGCCGGTTTCATACTGTATAATCGATCTAAAAAAATTTATTAGAGCAAATTAAAATTAGTTTCATTTTGCAGCTTACAAATTGAAGCTAAATTTTATTAAATTTGAAACTAAAACAATTCGCTTGTTGCTGTTTGCCGTATACTGTGAACCTGTTATATATTTCTAGCAGAATTCGACTGGTTTACAATTCCTTCATATTCAGGACCTTCATAGGGATGTGGATGTTCACGGGATGCTGGTAAAACTGGCCCAGACCAATGGTTCAACACGTACTGCGGTTGAAAATTCTTACCACATGACATCCCCTGTTCATATTTAAGCTCAAGGTTTAAACTCTCAAGCTTACAAGGTTAGGCAAATCCTTAACCAAGAGTTTAGATTTATCTAAGCCTTTGTCTAAACCAATCATTGAGCCTAAAGTCCACGGGGGGAGGGACAAGCAAAAAATTTGACCTTCAGCGCTATCACACGCTTTGAGTGCTTTACAAATTGCATGAGTGTCAATTTGGTCGAACGTTAATACGACTGCAGTTGCGCCGTATAAATCTAAGAATCCAACGCATTGATCTGCAGTTTGTTTCGGCAGAACTTTCTTGCACAACGCTTTCACGTCATCTACGATTGCATCCTGTAAAATTTACACTGTAAATTCCAATGAATTGATTAATCAATTCGTCTTGTGAGTTGATTATTTCTGAAATAATATTAGTAAACATAAACACACTCTGAGTTGAGTTGATTCTCACTCTGAGTACAGTTGACTCTGCGTGAGTTGATTAATTAACTCAGAATGAATTGCATCAACTCAAAATTCTGAGTTCTGATAGTCTTGAGACTCAGACTGAGTGATTCAACTCATTCTGAGTTAAAATCAACTCACTGAAATTTACAGTGTAGCTGCATTCACACGTGCAAGATTTTGCAGCGAAACTGACACCTGCAATATGCAAGTGCATGTTTTAACACTTGACTTTTGCAGTTGCAATATGCAAGTGCAAGTTTATGCACCTGAAACGAAGCATTCACATTAACAAATTGACCTGTACCATCGGGAACGTTTTGTGTTGGAATTGAAACGAGTGGCAATTTTAAAATTTGTCCCTCGTTAACTCCAACACAGGACGCTCCCAGCGACACAGTTCAGTCTGTTTATGTGAATACTGCAGAACTCTTGCAACTGCAATATGCAAGTGCACGGTTTCGCAGTTAATTCTTGCAGCTGCAATCTGTATACTGCAATGTTCACTAACGGGTGTTGGAACAAAATTTGCAGCAGTCGCAATAGTTTTCTCTGCAAAAACTTGCACGTTTGAACGAGGAAATGTGGTTTGTTTGTCAAGCTGACACCTCTGTGCCCACAACCTCGCTAGCTTAATTGCTTTGTGATCAGATCAATCCTTTCTGTATAATTTGGCCGATTTCTGAGCGACTTTTACCTGTGTTAGCTTGCTATCTTTGAACATATCGAGTAAAGTTCGTATCCCAGCTTCACATGTGATACATTTGGCACTTGATGTCGGAGCAACTTTAAGCTGGCTAAACTTAGCGGCACTCTGACACAGGTTCGGATACCGGTCGCAACCGTACTGTTGTGTTGATTGTTGCTAAAATTAGTTTTAAATCCATAGCCTTAAAAGCCGAATTGCCAAATTAAATAAAGATCAAAGTTTTTAAAATACGAAATATTCTCAATCGTTCAGGAAATTAAACAAAATATTTTGACAACAAAACTTTCAAGAGAAAAAATAAATTAATATATTCGAGGGTTTTGTGTTACTCTGGAACCAAATTGCAGTATTGTATTTATGGGACCATGTATAGAACAGCGCCGGAACAGTAGTATAAACATATTCCTAAGCCTAAGCCTTAGCGTTAAAGCCTAAGCGTAGAATGAGCCTATACTTAAGCCTGAGCCTCACAGCCTAATTTAAACCTAAGTGTAGGAATGAGCCTAATGAGCCTATACATAAGCCTGAGCGTAAGCCTAAGCTTAAGCCTAAGCGTAAGAATGAGCCCATACATAACCCTAAGCCTAAGCCTAAGCAAAAAATTAGTCTAAAGCTTCAGCTTGCTCTTATACAGTCCGGCCGCAAACCGTTCCGGCCGTGTTGTATACGTGGGCTTGAACACGTAATATCTGGATAAATCCGACTAAAATTGTCAGTTTTCAGGATACTCCTGCAAAACCAAAATTTCAATAAATTTAAAAATTCATACTTTATTAATATTTAAATTCCGCTATTCTACTTTAAACCATACGATGTTGTTACCTGATTGCCCAACGTTCTTTCGTCGTTGAAAAATCGTTGTACTGGAAGACTGTAAGCGCTAGACAGTGCCGTAGCGGGGCATAAATGCATATCGTGGCAAATAGCCGCTGGATCACTCTACAACTTTAGTGACCAATGCAAAGAACAGAGCCATAACAGTAGTATAAGCATATTTCTGAAAGCCTAAGCCTAAGCCTGAGTTTATGGGATGCAATGTTTTTCATCAAAATTAACGTTTGTTTTTTAAGACCCGAAACGCAATGAATTTTTCCCGAAAATTATTGTAGCTATCCAGATTGCTTCAAAACCTATGTTTAATAGTATCTAAAGCTTAGGCTATTAGGCTTAGGCTTTTAGTGTTGCGTTTTTAAATATGGACTTGGGCTCAGGTTTTGTTTTAAGGCTTGGAGGAAGTGCACGCACAACAAAGCATAGGCCGGGTGTAAAAAAATTGAAAAATATGGGGGTTTTATCAAACAACATTGGTTAATCGTAACGAATTTATCCAATAAGATACTGTATATCTTTGCCTGATTGTTTGAACCTTAATTATATGCTTGTACACTGCAAAAAAATGGTGAGTCAAATTGACTCTTTCCGAAATAGGCTTTTCCGGACTACACAAACTGAGTCAAGTTCAACTCAGCTAAAGTCCAATTCGACTCACTGAGTTTTTGCAGTGCACTGGACATACGATTTTCGCACATACAACGGCTGAACGGCATATAGCTAAACAGTATATGCTCTATACGAGAACCTGTTTTTAGAAACCATTTGCCTAAAATAGGGGGTATTTTCTGGTAATCCCTACAAGCCCACGTTTTTTACATATGGTTTGATTTTGAAAATTTTAGCATATTTGAGCTTCTTACAGCATCCCGTGATAATTCCACGTGCAAATTGAAATTTTTTAAAAATTCCATTTTAAGTATGCAAAATTTTTTAAAATCTATCCATTTTGGGGCAAACGCGGCCTAGAAAAGGATAACGGAAAAGATCCTAAAACAGTACATACCGTCATTTCTTTTATTTTCTCAATGATCATTGGCAGATATCGATCCATCAGCTTATCACACTAAAACGCCAAGTACACTGCAACAAATGGTGAGTCAAATTAACTGTCTCCGAAACATGGCTCTACGGGACTACACAAACTGAGTCAAATTTGACTGCACCAGAGTCAAACGTGCGATTCGGCGAGTCGAATTTGACTCTGGCGGAGTCGAATTTGACTCAGTTTGTGTAGACCCGTAGAGCCTGTTTCAGATAGAGTTAATTTGATTCACCATTTTTACAGTGTACATACAAAATAACATTTAAGTTTTAATAACTTATTTCTCAAATAAAAAAAACAAAACAAAACCAGCAACAAGACCAGGACGAAAGGCGCACCCGACCACCGGAAAAGGAAAAGTGTTGTAAATTCCAATTAATTGATTAATTAACTCAGACAACAAATTAGTCATTGCTGGTTATTTCTGAGCTAATAACAGTAAACATTAACTACTGACTCTGAACTAATTTAACTTCGGTTTAATTAACTCACAATGAGTTCAATCAATTCATAATTCTGAGTTCTGAAAGTCCTAATTCAAAGTCAATGATTCAACTCGTACTCAACTAAAATCAATTCACTGAAATTTACAGTGTTGCGCAAAAATAAAACAGTTCATATTACAAATAACTACAAACCGCTTCAGGATGCCTTTTGAATATTTGGCAAACCATTGCTTTGATATCAGCCTGAAAAATATTTTAGAACTTTTAATTTCAGGTGCGTAACCTGCAGGGACCAACCGTAGGTTTGCCCCCGGCTCCAGCAGATAATCGGCCTCCAACTCCAATAGAATTTTTAGCGAAGGATCCGGCAATTTCGGTAGTAAAATTTTGAATAATTTTGTAAAATTTATCTGTTTAGCGCGTTTCGTTTTATTTTTGTCGCAATTTTGAGGAAAGATTTTCCTAAATTTCGCTGAAAATTCGTGTAAAAATCAAACTAATTAACCATCATTTTTACAACCTAATTTCGCCTCACCTCCGGCTCCTGCAAGTTTCGGTGACCTTCGGCTCCGGCCGTGTATTTTTCACCTTCGGTTGCACCCTGGTAACCTGCTAATATTCCTAAGCGTAACCGACAGCGTAAAAATAAGTCTAAAACTAAGCCTAAGTCTAAGCAATCAGAAGGCTGAAGCCAATACTCTTGTCCATGCGATGGAAACGGGAAACCCCTATATATCAGCTCTTGTTAAACCATGCATTATGGCAATGGTTGATTCTTATTCTCAAAGTTCACACAATATTACAAGACGCGGGCCCGTTGCAAAAGAGAGCCAGGGAGGCCCTGCCCTTCTGGAAAATTTTTGCCCTCCCCTAGAAAATTATCAACCTTGTTTGTATGTCAACGAGAACCCTTGTACGCCCCTCCTGAATAACTTTTTAGCCCCTCCTAACAAGGTGAGCTAGCTATGGGCCTGAATAGACTAAAGTTTATCAAAACCCATCACATATAACATCTTACCTGAGTTTTGTTTTCTGCCAACAAGTCTTTGATATCAATAATAATTGATTTACAATTGTTGCAAATCGCTCCAGAAACACCCGATCCGTCTTTGATCTGAAATAAAAAAATAATATTTTCTTAAAAACTTTCTAATCTACGCATTTTGTTTCACGGTCCCAACAAAAAGGGACGCCCTTAAAGTAAACATGGGCCCTAAACCGGATAATAATCAAAATAAACGGAAATGGAAAACGGATATTGAATTATAAAACTGTCGGATATGTTTTATTTTTTAGCCAATACATTTGACACATGCAAATATTCACCGGGCTTTCGAAAACTTAATGGTGAAAAATAGCGGATCAATCTAAGCACCAAAATGTTTTTGGTTTCGGGTCAATTGATTCTGTTTAATTTCATATACAACAATTGAGACCACAAAAATCTCTAATTAAAACTAGCACAATTTACACGTGATTTATAACTAATTTTGCTCATGTAAGGAGATCTGGAGCGGAACGTTTTTCTGTGGGATTAGAATGGAGTAAGCTTAAGCTTTAGACCAATTTTTTTTGCTTGGCTTAGGCTAAGGCTTAGGCTTAGGCTTAGGCTTAGGTTTAGGAATATGCTCATTCTTACGCTTAGGCTAGGTTTAGGCTTACGCTTAGGCTTAGGAATATGCTATAATACTGTTCCGCCCATGTTCTTTACATTGGCCACTAATTTTAAGCATAAAAATAAACTAAATTTCCCGTATTTCTATAACAGAAACAGAAACGACCACCGATTTTTACTGGAAACGGATATTCGGTAACGCCCTGAACTGTACTAAAATGATAAAGGTTTCAACCAATCAGATTATGGCAGTTTCCCGTGCATAGTGCCA
This sequence comes from Enoplolaimus lenunculus, assembly GCA_030248215.1. NCBI lineage: Eukaryota > Metazoa > Nematoda > Enoplea > Enoplida > Thoracostomopsidae > Enoplolaimus > Enoplolaimus lenunculus. The sequence continues at coordinate 265,549 of JASANG010001373.1, forward strand.
AACTGAATCTATTCACTGCCATTGGTTGAAGGGTTCACAAACTAATCATTAGTTGACAAAGAAAACAACAGTTGAGTACTTAATTGTAACACAAAATTCTGATTTTGGAACCTCTTGGGACGGCTTAGGCGTGGGTTACCTCAGTAATTAGGGTAGCGCTATACATTTGATGCCGTCCGTCGCCATCCGTCGTGCAGTATCGTACGCGAATTACTCACGTACCATATCCTATGGTGACGGACGGCGACGCACAGCGCTGTACGGTGACGGACGGCGCTGTACGGGTGACGGACGGCGCTGTACGGGTGACGGACGGCGCTGTACGGGTGACGGACGGCGCTGTACGGGTGACGGACGGCGCTGTACGGGTGACGGACGGCGCTGTACGGGTGACGGACGGCGCTGTACGGGTGACGGACGGCGCTGTACGGGTGACGGACGGCGCTCTACGGGTGACGGACGGCGCTCTACGGGTGACGGACGGCGCTGTACGGGTGACGGACGGCGCTGTACGGGTGACGGACGGCGCTGTACGGGTGACGGACGGCGCTGTACGGGTGACGGACGGCGCTGTACGGGTGACGGACGGCGCTGTACGGGTGACGGACGGCGCTGTACGGCTGACGGACGGCGCTCTACGGCTGACGGACGGCGCTGTACGGGTGACGGACGGCGCTGTACGGGTGACGGACGGCGCTGTACGGGTGACGGACGGCGCTGTACGGGTGACGGACGGCGCTCTACGGGTGACGGACGGCGCTGTACGGGTGACGGACGGCGCTGTACGGGTGACGGACGGCGCTGTACGGGTGACGGACGGCGCTCTACGGGTGACGGACGGCGCTCTAGGGGGGACGGACGGCGCTCTACGGGCGACGGACGGCGCTATACGGTTGACGGACGGCGCTGTACGGGTGACGGACGGCGCTGTACGGGTGACGGACGGCGCTGTACGGGTGACGGACGGCGCTGTACGGGTGACGGACGGCGCTGTACGGGTGACGGACGGCGCTCTACGGGTGACGGACGGCGCTGTACGGGTGACGGACGGCGCTGTACGGGTGACGGACGGCGCTGTACGGGTGACGGACGGCGCTGTACGGGTGACGGACGGCGCTCTACGGGTGACGGACGGCGCTCTACGGGTGACGGACGGCGCTGTACGGGTGACGGACGGCGCTGTACGGGTGACGGACGGCGCTCTACGGGTGACGGACGGCGCTCTACGGGTGACGGACGGCGCTCTACGGGTGACGGACGGCGCTCTACGGGTGACGGACGGCGCTGTACGGGTGACGGACGGCGCAGTTGTGACATATGTCAACGCATTCTCTTGCGAACTATAGCGCATGCTATATTATAGAGTCCCAAAGTGTTTTCTTGAAATTGAAAATATTCATGCGAGAAAGGGTTAAAACATGAGAAAATTTTACTGATTTCACGGTTGCTGTTAACCAATTAAACGTAATTGACTGGAGCACGTGTCCATATTCGGTATCGCGGCATAAATTCATTGCTTCGCAAGCTTTTGATTTATCTTCCTGTAAAAGTTAATACAATATTGTAGATTTCATAAGATTTCGGCAATAGGGATCGTACTAAATTAAATTATTTATTTTTCAGGTTACACACTCAGAGATAAAACGAAGCTATAGGGGGCCCATGGCTGCTGTAGTGATTTCGAAAAGATATTTTTGTTTATGATCAGGAACGTACGCAAAAAAATATATGTGGGGAGCACCGAATAATTTTGGTGCGCCCCTACAATTGCAATTCAAGATTGCTTACTTTAGATCGAGTCTATTTCGGGCGGCACCAGCCAAATTTGAAGGGAGGCTCGGCACCCAACGTCCCCTTTGGGGACGGCCGTGTTTAAGGTTTGACCCAGTTAAAAATGCCTTTATCATAAATTGAGGGATAGAGTTACCTACGGCAGTGTGATATTTCTTGATGATGAAATTCTGAAGACCGTTTGATTGAAACTCTTTGCCCACATTGGGGGGGGGGGGTTGAAATTCGAGCAAACAGAGAAAACACATGGCTTGCTAATGGAAAAAAGTGCCTCAGATGCATATTCTTGAAAACAAGCTAATTTTTCTTCACATGCTTCATGTGTATTACATGTGATATCGACCCCCCCGCAAATGTGACGGGGGGGGAGATCAAAGCCACAACCAGTGCTGGTACATTTTGTACCGCACAAAATCAGGCAGTTTCACACCCTTGTCCAAGAGCGATCATCCAACCTTTATAGAATCAAGAGTGGATGCTCACTCTTTAACAAGAGTGTGCAACTACCAAAATTTGTAGGGTACGAAATGTACCACCGTACGTTGCGTTTTTGGTCGACCCCCTTTATTAAGAGGGGCATCGCCGTCCCATTCGATAACCCTAAATTAAACTATAATCGTAGCATCTGTGATACCGCATACATAAAGTGCCATGATTCGTACAGGTTGCACCCTCTAAATTCGGGGCTTAGGCCAACGGCGCAGCGCGTGCCGGGTCGTTGTATGCTACACAGAATGTACCCAGTTGCGTACTCTTGTTGAAGTATACATAATCCACTCTTGATAATAGACTCATCTCTATATTTCGTTCGCGTTCAAGTATATGTAAACTTACAGTAAATTTCACAAAATCTTGAAGCATTTTACTGGCATATTTTTCGATGAAATCGTTGCACTGAAAATACAAATACGACGACTCGAGTTAAACTGTAATATAATGCCCATACTAAGCTTAAAACATAAGCCTAAGCCTCCTCCCGGAGTCTAACTCCCGCAATCTTCCTGTCTTCCATTGAGCAGGACAGTATAATTAATATCCTGAGCCAACCTCACTGACGTGTCTATTGGGGGGTGTCAGAGAAAATATTTTGTGATAAAATATTTCGTTCCGTCTACCTTACCATTGTCCCCCTTCAAAACATTAGCACTTGCATACAGTAAAAACTGCCTTTCATAACTTTTGCCAGCACCCGCCCCGTATCACAAATTCCTGGATTCTCCGCTGGAACCACTTGCACAAGTAATACCTACTCTACTAATACATTAATTCTATTAAATTTGAGAGAAATATTCAATTTGAAATATTAATTTTCGTCACACAGATTTGGTTCAAAGATGGGCCGAATAGATGGGACGCCCTCTTACAAATATCGTCGACTCTCTTGGTGCGATGTCTTTGTTGGGCAAGGGCAGCTATTTTCAAATATGTGTAGCATTTTATCACCAGTTAGTGATTGGTCTTGTAACATTCGAACCAATAAATTAAAGCCGATTCCAAATTCAACACATTTATCGCATTTGACTTGTCCTACTTTTGAGATCTCCAACTGTATAGGATTGCAGTTTGAAAGGTTATCGCTAAATAGTGACAGGTACTATATGAATTCGAAACTTTGGGTTCCGATTAGGAAAATTAAATGCAAGGCCATTTTTCTCTGCTCTGAAAAAGAGTCACCCTCTACTCTGTGAACAATCCCTGGGTGGGTGTAGTGCTAAATACAGGAGCTCATAGACGTGAATTGAATATATAAATATATATGTGTATATACACATATATATGTATGTATGTATGCATGTATATACCTCAGATAATCCAAACAGCAAGAAAATACGGCTTGAACAAAGTCCCTTTAAATGTTCGATAGTTGCAGCCTAAAACCAAAATATATCTTAGGTTTCAAACCCACTTGAAACTTAAGACTCCTAATCTAAGCTTAACGCTTAATCCTTATTTTAATTTGAGAAAAGTTAATACATAATATACGGTGTCGAAGCATAGCCAATACTTTGTTTTAAGAGATTATAATTTAAAAATAAAAGTTTTTTAAATATTTAGCATAAATTAAACCAAATTAGTAGTGTTCATTGTTTTTTCTAAAAATTTCAAGCGGCGATATCATATCCCTTTTACCCGCCCCCCCCGTTGTGTACGTCCCTACTTAAATAACACCAAAGATCACATGTTAAACGCAGTTCAATTGCTTTTCATCAAATTATTAAGTTTGGCCGGTGTTATTTTAAAGCTGTCCCGGTTGCTGGTGGGTCTATAAAAGAGGCTTACACTCTAGACTATATTTTTTTGCTTAGGCTTAGACTTAGACTTAGAAATACACTTTTCCAACGTTTAGGCTTAGGCTTAGGCATAGGAATACGCTTTTGCAACGTTTAGGCTTAGGCTTAGGCATAGGAATACGCTTTTGCAACGTTTAGGCTTAGGCTTAGGCATAGGAATACGCTTTTGCAACGTTTAGGCTTAGACTTAGGCATAGGAATACGATTTTGCAACGTTTAGGCTTAGACTTAGGCATAGGAATACGCTTTTGCAACGTTTAGGCTTAGACTTAGGCATAGGAATACGATTTTGCAACGTTTAGGCTTAGACTTAGGCATAGGAATACGCTTTGGCAACGTTTAGGCTTAGGCTTATGAATACGCTTAATCTATTGTTACGGCCCTTTGGGTAACATTGGCCTAAGCTTTACGAAAAACTGCTAATTTGAGTTTAGGAAAATTCAAACAATAATTTCAAAACATTTACCTCATAACGTGAATCGTTGAGAACAGTATCAACTTCGGCCAAAACAGAAACACATTCGCTGCAATCGTTCTGAAATAAATAAACATTATGAAGTATAAAGATATATGAAGGAAAATACAGAATATATCGCTTGTAATTTCTGGAAAGACTCGACAAAACGCATCTTTATAGATTGTAAAATTTATGCGCAGATGTCAAACCATTTTCTCGCTCGTTACACTCGCTTGCAAAAAACCGTTTAGGTGAGGTCATCCAATCAGATATGACATTCTGACTACGTCTCTGGCAAAAAGTGACAATTTTAGGGGTCAAACACACTTTTTGATTATTTCTTAGTAACTTTTTCAGTTGTTTCACGTAATAACCCTTCATGACTCGTTTATAGCAAGTTCTCATATCAAGCTGAGTTTGCAGGCAAAAGGAAACCCCTTGGAGATTTTGCACACTTTCCCTCACCAGGGTGTAACCGGACATCCGTTTCCGGGAAAAATCTGAGTCCGTTTCTGATTCCGTTATTTTTACTATCCGTTTGCATATACCCTGTGTCTCTCACAGTGTTGGGAAATTGCTTATTTTGGCATAATTTACGCTTAAGACTATGAGTTTAATCTTAGATCGAGTTGAAAATAGGAATAAGCAAATTTGTCATCTCCAAGCCAAAATCAGATGTTTTCTCTTGAATATTGCATTTCGATACAGTAACTCCAGATGCAGATCACAGTTCAAACAATTTAAACCCATAAAACAAATTTACCTTGTCCGAATCAACCGCAGCGTTTTTATCTTTGCATACCCGATTAGTGCTAAGCATGCAATCTTTGGCGTTATCTGCTTCAATTAACTCGCCTGAAACATCAAAAAATACAGTTGTATGCCGAGTCGTCAATCTTGACAGAGCTTTGTTTGCCACTTTAAACCTTTCTCACGTGAATATTTTCTATTTCATATCAGACCTACATTTATGCTAACAGTCGAACACCAGCGACTGCAGTGCGAGGCGTTTACCATTACCACTGAGCTTTAATGGAAGCTTGACGATCGAGCCAGGCTTCTTTACGTCTTGTGGTGATTTAGTGCTACGTATACGTGTTGCAATTGTTAAATACTGTGCACTGTACATCGCTCAACGCATAGACATCACATTGCGCTGAGTTGCTCATACTGAACTCTATGTGAAAACAGTGAGGACGGGTGATTGCAGGGTACAACCGGAGGTCCGCCTCCGGCTCCGGCAGAATTTTTGTGGTGGTTCCGGCAATTTCGGTAGTAAAATTTAGTGTGTTTGTTCTTGTCACAATTGTTAGCGAAGAATTTTCGAAATTTCGCTAAAAATTAGCGTAAACCCAAACAACTTAACAACATATTGCAAATATTGGCTAAAATTAACTAATTAACCATCACTTTGACAACGTAAATTTCGACTCACCTCCGGCTCCGGCAAGTTTCCTTGACCTCGGGCTCCGGTATTTTTCACCTCCGGTTGCATCCTGATTGATTGTAATAGTTTACAGAAAATACCGGTTGAAAAATGTTTTCATACACGACCAAAGTTTACATTTCAGAAATTTCCAAACTTTTCTTACTGATACTCAAATATCAATAAATCTCGCAAGGAATCGTATCAGAAATACAAAACGCTTTTCGTGTTTTTGGAAAAAGTGTTTACTTTTTGATCAAAAATTGTAGATGAGAATAGTGGCAGGGAACGAAACTCACTTGAAACCGCAGTCAATCCAATCAGAATCCAAGCGGTGACCGTGAAGGCTTTCATTATTTTTTGAAAATTTGAAAAATATCTTTTTTAAGATTAATCCCTGAAACCTCAGAGGGTCGCATGTATACAACGTGTAGACGGGTAATAAAAGTAACCAATAAGGATAATGGCCAATGTTACTTTTAGACCCGTAATAGTAGATTAAGCCCTAAGCCTAAGCATAAGCGTTGTAAAAGCATATTCCTAAGCCTAAGCCTAAGACTACGGTATTGACCCGAATAAGAGGAGGTTAATAAGAGGGGCGGGTCACCATTTTGAGTCCGAATCAATAGGAGTCCGTATCCTTAATAAGAGTCCGTAAGCGGATAGGGTCCCTAAACCCTAATTAGAGTCCGTAAATGACAGTTAACCCTAAGTGTAGCGTATAAATGACTCGTGGACCAAATGATTTGAGTTACAAATTGTAAAACGTACTTAAATTTTGAAAGTAAATTCCTAAGTATAACCTTGTATTATCGCTCAAGCTTTTAATGCAAGGTAAAACCCGTTTAATTCAACAGATAGTTGCAATACCGGATACATATCAGTAGAGGAAGGGTGGCGCAGGTCTGGTTGAAAATAAATAACAGTCCGTAACCGAATAACAACGGGAGTACCCTCTGGAGAGGCCAAATAAATATGAGTCCCCCCGCTCTTATTCGGGTCACTACAGTATTCCTAAGCCTACGCCTAAGTCTAAGCAGAAAATGCAGTCTAGAATGTAAGCCTACTCTTTTACAGACCTACAGAAACTGGGACGGCCTTAAAATGGGCCATGAGGGTAATCAATATACTGCAGTGATTCGAATGTTAGGGGGAGATAATAAGAACCCGGGATTCCACATTTGAGTCTGAATCAATTGGAGTCTATTTCAGTGACGGAGTCCGTATATGGGTAGAGTATAAAATTACTAATTAGTCCGTAAACGTCAATGACCCTGATTAGATTGTGTAAATGCTTCCTGTACCAATTGAAGTTCAGTCCGAAATTTGATTAGCCAAAGTATAATGTTATGTTAGCAGCATACTTATGTCTTAAACATATTTTTCTGCGAAGTAAAATATAAAGTCTAAACCTTTGGCAATGGCTGGTATAAAGTTGAAGTTGTGTGGTCCAGGTAAACTTGGGTAGGGTTGAAAAATAAATTCCAACCCGGAACCGAATGTCGCTCCACCACCTCGTTCATTCGGGTTACTACAGTAAAATGGCAGCGAAAAACAGATTGAATATTATAAAAGTTTCCGCCAATGTTACTTTAAGGGGCGTAACTGTAGATTAAGCGTATTCCTAAGCCTAAGCCTTAGCCTAAGCGTTGCAAAAATGTGTTCCTAAGTCGAAGTTTAACCTAAGCAAAAAATGCAATCTAGAATCAAAACCAACTCTTTTATGGAACCACCAGAAACCTGAACACCCCTTAAAGTAACATGGCCCAAAGTTTCAAAGACTAATATATTTCCGCTGATGCAATTTCAGCATAAAAATTTTCATCAGTTTTGTAAAATTTTGTAGATATAATTCCGGATAGACCCAAATTGTTCGCCTAGGTCTATATTCTCAAATGGGTATAGCTACTATCGTCAGTTAGAATACATATATAATAGGTTTTCAAACTCACCAACGATTGCAGTTGTTGAACTCAAAATTGGTACCGGAGTATGCAAAAAATGTGCTGAAATTTGAGCCTCAACATTCTCTGGTTCGAACGTTTCCCTGTCGCCAACTAGTGATTGGTGCTACACGCATTTGAGAATACGGTCCCTAGGCTTAAGTATATAAAGCTCATTTTTTACACTTTAGGTTTAAGCTTTAGGCTTAGGAATATGCTTATACTACTACTGTTTACAGCCCAGTTCTATACTTAGGCCGGTGCTTTCAAGCCAAGCAGAAACTAAAGATTAACTACGGTATCACGTGTTAATTCGAACTATTTTGTAAACACCCAAAAATCACTAAGATCAAAAGTTTTCTGAGCGATAACAACACTTGGGTACGACGTAGTGTAGAAACTTGAACGCATATGTATTGCATAACGTAAACAGTATACGCACTGCAAACTGCAGTTTATCGCAAAGCTGAAAATTTTGCAATTTTTTGTACAAAATAGTTTACGAATATCTGCTGTTCAACTCATATGTTGGCTTTAATTTTTTGCAGATTAAAATTCATTATTTTTCAACCTACTCTTGCATTGGATGGCCCATGTAAAGAGCAGGGGCGGAACGTTTTTCTGTGGGACTGCAATACAGCAAGCTTAAAGCTTCAAATATTGCCTGAGCGTAAGTTTAGGCATAAGCTTATTCTTTACGCTTATAGGCTTACGTTAAGGAATATGCTTATACTACTGTTTACGGTCCTAAATTGGCCCATTGTATGTAAATCCTCAGCAGGGTGCAACCGAAGACGAAAAATACCGGAACCAGAGGTGAGGCGAAATTAGGTAGTAAAAATGACGGTTAATTAGTTAATTTTAGCTAATACCTGCAATATGTTGTTAAGTTGTTTGTTTTACGCTAATTTTCTGCGAACTTTAGGAAATTCTTTCCTAAAAATTGTGGCGAAAAGTAAAAGGAAACGCGCACAACAGATAAATTTTGCAAAATTATGCAAAATTTTACTACCGAAACTGCCGGAACCTCAGGCAAAAATTCTACCGGAGCCTCAGCCGGCGCTGGAGGCCGATTTTCTGCCGGAGCCGGAGCCTTAGGCAGACCTCCGGTTGTACGCTGGTACTCAGAGGATTAACGGAAACGACAAAAACATAGTAAAAAATTAGAATTATTTTCTTGTATTAAATTAATTACAAAGTTACTGTTTTAAAAAGGCTAGCTATACTGTTATTGCGCAACTGTGTGCGGTTTTATCTCAAAATAAAAAATGTCCGCTTAGAGTTTATTGCATTGACGGACATTTTGTATACTGCTTGCGCAATATGTTAATATTAAATATAGAGTGGCGTGAACTATCAAACTTTGTCGTTACAGTCTAAAAGGTGGCGCCGGAAAGCGCTAAATAAGATAATTAACTGCGTTATTTTGTTGTTTTTTGCATGTTCGCCAAAATTTGAATTTAGTGCCAAAAGTTAAATTTCCTGCCGAAATTTGAATTTTGCCGTCTAAATTTGAATTTCCCGCCAAAATTTGAATTTTTCCGCCAAAATTTGAATTTCCCGCCATAATTTGAATTTTCTCGCCAAAATTTGAATTTGCCCGCTACGGTGTCCCTAACGTGTCTATCATATAAAAATATTGTCTACTACACTGTTTTTCAAACATTTGAATGTCCTAGACAGTGTCACTGCAGAACAGTCTTGTCCGGATAGAGTTTCCGTAAAACTCTATGATGTCCGCGAGCGGCGGTGATACTATTGGAAAATGAACGGTTTCGATAAAACAAAGTCGGACAAGCTATTGAATTTCTGTTGGGAGGGGACATTTTGTGCGCCGAGCGCACGTATGGTAACATGTGAGTGACATTAATATGCAAGTGCAACAAACATGTTTTGTTTTCAGCCGTAACAATGGCGACCACTGCAAAGTCTGGCATATAAAAAGAGAGATAAATGTTTGGCAAATGTACTATTTGCAATTTCTTTTCAATACATGGGCGTCAAGGATGCAACCAAATAAAAAACTGTAGCCTATTAATTAGGTTTTTTACAAAATGCCAGTTTCCAAGGTGTTTTGCAATTTTTATCAAAGGAGACAAAATTCTAAGCTTCTGGAAAACGGTTTCTGATTACCGCGAGTTGGCAAAACTTTGTCTTATTTAGCGGAATCAAAAATACACGCTCATATAAAATAAGACACAAAATTTATTTAGAACATTCATATATCCAAGCTGTTAACTACTAATATCTCACCACACAATAAGTGTAATGTTTGGCCATCTACAAAGACAATATCTCTTACAAAATTTGTAATTTGTGAATAACTTAGGCTTAGATTATTTCTCGTACCGATTTCCAGTTGAAAATCAAACCTAAGAATTACTAAATTTGAAAATATCAAATTTCAATATTACAATTACTATTTTTCAATTCCACCAAACCATGGCCATCGTATATAGAACACGGGCGAAACAGTAGTATATAAGCATATTCCTAAGCCTATGAATAAGCAATGTAGGTGGCTGTGCCACACTTAAATATATTTCAACCTAAAAACTAAAACAAATCTAAAACCAAATCCTACACCACACCTTAAGGGAGTCCCCGGCTCCGCCTAGTCTCTCTTAGAACTTAAGTTAGGCTTAGGCGTTGCTAAACGGCGTAGTTGGTGGTTTCAATCCATAGCCGAAATCACGAACTATTCACAAGCAAATTCCTAAGCCTAACCGTATGCAAAAACAGTCTAAAGCTTAAGCTTACTCTATTCCAATCCCACAAAATCTGATCTTAGGCCCAATTAACATTATTGTTCTGCGATACCAAACAAATACATGTTGAGAAACTAATTAACCACGACAATACAATAACAAAAGTTGCATTATACGAGCACCACATTAAAGCAAAACGTATTAAGCCGCTTCATACTTAAGGCACTGAATATCAAGTAAACATAAACAATAACTGCAACAAAAAACACTAACGAGTAATAACGGAACAAATGACAGATAGATCATGATGTTCTACACATTTCGGGACGACACCATTCCAGAAATCCTAATTTCCACTCTCTACTCCAAGATTAAACCTTGTAAGTTAAAATTTGAAAATTACAACAAAATCTGCTTTTTACATATTAACAGCGTAAAGCTTCGCAACCATTTCTCGCTACACAACTTGCGTTCGCTATTTTTCAGCAAGACACTAAATCGTATACACATCTGACTAGCACACTTTAAAAGTCTACTACAACTATAAGCAAACTCCTACAAACCGCATAATCTCAAAGACTTAATTGTTCACAATAATGGAAAAATATATTTTACAAATAGTAACATAGCTACTGCAGTTATAGAAGATTGCAGTAATTAGATACAAGGTACACAACAAACTGGATTGCACATTATCAATATAGCAACACAGATAGCGATATAGTGACTTTTAAAAGATTCACGCCCGAAAACACTACACCTTCAATATTCAATCTTTTGCGGATATCAACGAAAATTAATACCTTTTTGTCTAAATATCTGTCTATCTATCTATTGCTCACAGAATATTCCAATCAGAAAGTATTGTGCACAAAAATACACTGGAATTCTGCGCTAGCGCTAGGGATGGACGGTTTCAGTCAAAAAAGCGAGACCGAGACCTTTGGTTTCGGCCTCAGTCAATTTTTAACCGTCACCGAAAACAAAATGTTTTTCTAACAAAAGATTTGAATATTTTTATCTGCTTAATAAATCGCTGCCAAAGTTAATTTTTTACTTTATTTATCACTTAGGAATGGTGGCACAAACGCAACGATTGAAAACTTTCACAAAACTATCTCCAACTCCAATTATAACACAGACGTTGCACACATATAAAAATGAACTTGAACGGATTATATGTCACCGTCAGTGCCAATATTAATGAAAACATTACTTGGTGATCACCTCAGTAAAAGCCCATTCAACCTGCATGTGCAGTGCAACTTTATTTACTTGTTTATTTTCCCAACGCCCATGCTTAGACTGAAGCGGAAACCAAAACCTAACCATCCATGTCATAAAAACATTCATAGCGTGAAGAGAAGTAAACAAGTACCCAATTTTTGTAGTTCGCGCATATAAATACATTTAGGACAAAATACGAGCTAAACATTGGTGCGTCCTTCCATCAACTCAAACTAGCTTAGCTAATAGCAATTGTATATCCATTTTTCACCTCTTTGGTCTCGATTTGCAAACCAACCCCAGACTAAAGAAAAGTGAGACTGAGATCAGCCAAATCTCGAGATTTGTCGAGACCAAGTCCGAGACCACCAATTAGTGCTAGTGGTCAACAATACTGTAGCAGGGTTTGTTTTTTTCGCTCACGGTATGCGATCATTTGGCAAAATACACTGTCCTGAGCAAACAAATATACTCTACGGACGCATTTCTTTATATTACCATCGTATTTTTAAAAAACTCATTTCCCAAGATTTGGCGAAAAAATTATATGCCGCAAAGTTTTCGAAGTTTAAAAATTGTCAAAACACAGCTTTCAACCACAAAAGAAATGTAGAAGTTCTGTTGCAAATTCGTTATTGTTATCGATCAAAAATGATAGTAACAAAACAATAATTCGATATCAAAAGTGAAAAACAATGCAAAATGTTTAAACAACGGTACCGTGTTTACCCAAATACGTATTTCTATATTGTTTCCCTGCAGTAATAGAAATAGCAAAAATAGCAAAGCGAATGTAATCCGAACCTATGTTCCATCTTTAGCCAACACTCATCACCCCAGCCATCACTGTTTAGTTACAAGCTTTATAAATGTTTTCTGCAAAAACCCTAATCAAATAAAAAAGTTGTTTCAAAACGACACTCAAATTATAAAAAATTGTCTGTAAACTCCCAGTTCGTTCCCTCAGTCAAAACAGCTATTTCGCCAAAAAAATGAAAAAAAATTAAATCGAATCACCAAAATCATGGCTTAAAGCTCAGACGGATCGTGTCGTTGTAGCTGTTCACCGTAGTCAGTGGCTTGGCTTCCAACAAACGTTTCGTGGTGTTCGACAATTTCGTCAAATGACAGTTTTTCATCCTGAAATGATCATAAAAATTTCAACATGGCTTTAAGGGCTTAAGTATGCGGTCGCATTCTTCACTCAACAAAGTACTGGTATTTTTCAGTGTGCTGTATCAATAATTTTACACCCAATTCCAGTATGAAGCCAACATCAACAGCAACGTTGCTACGTTGAATTATGAAATTCTTTGTCTTGCCCCAATTAAAAGAGAAATATTTATGCTGCATCACCCCGACGGCCACGAAACTCAACCGAAACCCAGTTGGCGCTGCTACTTGCAAGGGCCACGTTTCAGAGCGGCAGAACAGGTATACGTAGTAGGGCGAGAAAGAACAACCCACTGGATTTTCGAAAAAACCCTCCCTCATAACCTGCGCTAGATTGGAGAGAAACATTCTCTATCTTCATTAGTGGGCTGCGCAGAGTATTCTGGGTATACCAGTTTGTACGTATTTATGCTTGGAGAACGTCAGATTATTTTTCACGCACAATTCCGTTCTGAACCGTTGAAAAACTGGTCTACGGGCAAAATACAAAATTTTCTTAATAAGCCACCTATCTATTTCCAGTGTTGAGAAATGTGTTCTATTAGGATTACCTGCGTGGGAGGACTTGTGTTAATCCGCTCGACTATATAACTGAACGCTGCACAAGTATTTACAGCAAGCAAGTATTCACAGCACATTCTGGGTTTTCCACGCCGATAACAAATCGTAAACACATATTCCGACCTGTTCTGCTGTGCTCTAGCTATAAAAAAGTCATTGGAACTACCCGAGACCTCATTTTGACATACATTCTTATATCAAATTTTGCTAGAAAAGTTATTGTAATGCTAATAATAAGTTAGCAAATAATATTCCCCGATGAAAATACGCTAACGAAAATAATTTTTTCGGTATGTATGGATAACTGTTAAGAACACCATTTCGCAAGTAAGCCTGAAACTTATGTTTTATGGTCCAATTAAGGCAGTGCCAGAAAGAATAAAAAATCAAATGAACATTGCTTCGGTTGATCTAGAAGGCTTTTGCCAAAACTTTTTTATGCCCAAGTTTAACAGTTTATTTTTTCGGAACGGCACCGTCCGGCAACGCACACTTGTTATCATGGCGCCGAAAGACACCGCAAACTATTTTGTAAGTAAAATCTTTTCTGACTTGCGGTGCAACTTGTAACCAGGTACCCACGACTAGGAATTTGGTGATACCAAAATTTTTGCCGATGCCAGTCCTTATTTTAAAATTTTGCCGATGTCTATCCGATACCGATTCCAACTTTAGTACACCATGCTCAATATACAGATAGGATACTACACTACATCATTCTATGAAAACTTAAACCGTAACTATCATAGCGCCAACAAATAAAATTGATAGCATTCCAAATGACAGTCATGTGAAAAGTATCGGCAAAGAATCGTCAATTTTTTGCAGTGCCGATGCCAATGCCGATCCTCACAAAAAATGCCGATTATTACCGATGCCGATTAATCGGCACATTCCTACCAACGACGTATGCACAGCCCGGCCAGCAACAACATCAATAAACAACAGCAACACTTACTTTATCATCATCACTAATTCCAATCAAATGCCTCGCTTCTGCTTCCGCGTGATCAAATCCAGTTGGCATAATCCATTCTTTCATTTCTTCGACATCCAATTTGCCGTCGTTGTTTTTGTCGCGATAATCTTTGAACATTTCGCGTTCCGATTTGACCCAATCAGGTTCCGTTCCAGCTTCTTTTTCGCTGTCGTCCGGATGGTACATATCGCCTTAATTAAAATACATCAGTCACTAAACTGCCGTTTTCACTAGTAATCCCATTCCACGATTTGCCTGTAACACTGGTGTTCAAAAGAACAAACAAGCAAACAAACCAATTTTGTATCTCCTAAACGGACAAAAGAAGTGGAACATAATTATTTCGTACAACCAGCATGAACTTACTAATATATTCTTCTACATCAATAACTCCATCGCCATTTTTGTCAATATCAGCAACAGTTTCCTACAACAAAACCGCAATATTCAAGAGGTTAGCTGATATTTATGACTAGTATTTAACTAAAATTTCAGGTCGATGCAGTGTGCCTGAATCTATAAGTTGTAAGGTGCAATAAAATTTTCTTTCTTCGACTGGCCAGTCGCCAAGAGAAATGCCAGTACATTTATGTTATATTTCGTGACCGAAAACTAGCTAAAAGCTTGTATACAAGCTTATCAAATACACACTTGACAGGCCAAATGTTAATACACAGCGTTTGCGCTCACCAACACTACGTTATCTTTCATGTGCTCACAACCTTCAGGATGCATAAAACAGGTATACTCTTCTCGTGACAACGCCCCGTCTTTGTCTACGTCTGCAATCGACCATCGATTTTCATCGCGTTCAAGCATTTTCTTGAACGACTCATCAACTTCGCGATCTGTTCCAAACAGCGTAGTTATTCAAAAAACGATGAAATAAGACATGGATGAAAGTATACAAATTGAAATTTGAACCTAATGACAACATAAATTCATATTGATTTGAAATGCCGCGGGAGCAAAGACTAAGACGGGCAATAAACATATAGTGAAGGTAGCAAATAGGAAAATAGGCAAATTTACCAAAAAAGTAAACAGTGCTACGTACTAATCTGATCATTTTATTGTTAGTGCAACCTTTTACTATAGACTAATGCCAATTAGTTTCAATGCTCTGGGATGGGAACGGATACAGACCAATATTCTATCGATAACAGATGCCCTGGGGCCAAGATTTTACGCGGGGCCGGGACCAGCAAAATACATTAAACTTCAAATTTTATGTACCTGTTGCGTAAGCATGTTCCTGGGAGCACGGTACCGTTTTTATCATATCGCGTCACGCGACATTTTGCGTATGTTCTTGTAATAAACTTACTGTGCTTCGTTCCGAATCTAACTAAATTAAGCCATGGGATGTTTTGCCTAGAGAAGTGTAGAAAGTTAATGCAGTCCTGCTGTAGTTTTTACAAACGAAGTTTACACAGCAACAATGTTGTGGTATGTGAACGTGTACATCGGCGGTACATTCATATTGGTTGGCGGTCGTAATGATTATATTTGAATTCTTAGTCACGTACTGTGCGAAGTTGGAGCGTCTGCAGTAAGTACGGGTGGGAAAGCGCTGAAGCAGGATAAAAATACAGTTGCGATTTCGGTTAAAATTAAATTCACAATTGGTTCTGATTCTGATTAGAAATTTAAAATATTGTAACATGCGAACTTTTCAGTTTTCATTCAATATATAGTTATAATCTTGCTGTTCCAAACCCGCTTCCGAAATAATCTGGTTCTGTATAAAACTCTGTTTACATCTCTTTCTGGTTTCGTTTATTGTACCGTATGGCCCCGGTTCCGGCACCCTCTGGCCCCGGCCCTGGAAGGGGATTTCTCCACTATCGATACATACAGGACACTTCAAAACTTCAACAACACTAATACCAACCTTCAGGTCCGTATATTGTTGCACGATACGTTTTCCATTCAAGCTTTCCATCGTTAGGATTATGCGAGGTCCAAGTGCGGTCAACGTCGTTTTTCACATAGCGTTCTTGCATGAACTTTATGTGTTCTTTAAGTTCTTCTTCTGTGATAGCGCCGTCGCCGTCTTTATCTATCTTCGGCAGCAATTTTCTATAAATAACGCCATGCCAACATTCATATAAATGTTCATTAATATTTCGAACAACCTTAATGCCGAAAATAATTGTAAAGTATAGATTTTCACATATGTGCAGATATACCGGGAATTGAGGTTGCTCTAATCTACAAAATACCCGGTGTAGTGGCAACATGCTTGACTCGAATGCAAGACGGCCGAGTTTCGATTCCAGTTGTGTCTTTAACTCTGGATAAATCTTTTAACAGTGGTTTGGCAGATAGTATATACAGTTCTAATTTGGAGGACCCACTTAAACAGTCACTGCAAGGAGCAAACCTATGGATTCGAGTAGTTGGATTCGCAGTCCGGGATGTCAGTCTAAGTAGAAACCAGGACTTCAGACCTTTAACTAAGCAGTTGGAAAAGTGGGCCTCCGGAGCGGGGATCGAACTCTCAGCCTACGGATTCTAAAGCGAACACTCCACCAATGCGCCATGCAGCCCGATTCTTCAACTGCATCTATCGTCGACTATATGTGTCGACCGTATGCTGCCTCCTAGCAAACATACAGTGCACTGTACTATATATTGCATGTGCACATAAGCATGTCTCACATGCTTACATGCCCTTATTTTCGCCAAGGTCGTCCCTTTGACCGTCCATCCTATTTTCGATTGGATACCGTGTTCATAGCGCGGCAATTTACCATTGCGCTCACGGTATAGCCCCCATGTCAGTCTAGGTTGGAACTGAGGGGCATCAGACCTTTTCATTAAGCAGCTGAAAAAGCGGACCTCCGGAGCGGGGCTCGAACTATCAGCCTACGGATCCTTAAGCGAACACTCCACCATTGCCCCACGCACCCCACTTCTCCAACTGCCTTTATTGTCCTCGACTATATGTGTCGACCGTATGCGGTCAGCTAGCATACATACAGTGCACTGCACATTGCTTGTGCACATAAGCATGTCTAACATTCTTACACGGGACGCCGCCTGTAAAAAACGGGATATCGGTGTATGTGTACGGTCTAGATATTTGTGTATAGATTACCATACATGCGGACATATGCTAGAATATGAAGTTGTTGCAATCGACCACATGATGCAGCAGTGATATGCCTGACTAAAGTGCAAGAGGGTGGAGGCTCGATTAACGGTGTGGCCCTTAACGTTGGGCAAAACTTAGAAGACGGGTCGTGTAGACCGTGTTGCTCCAAAAGCGGAGTTGCGTTGTTGCTCTTACTGTGCATATAGTTGCATTTGATTTTAACACATTACAGTAGATCTGTCTATATATACGTACTTCAATTTTTCTTTGCTTTCTTCAGGAGACAATTGTTCGAACATTTGTGCTTCGTCTGCTCCTAAAAATGCATCGTGGTCGTATTTGTCGTTATGCTCACCATCTTTCATGTGTAGCTCATTGCTTAGCGGATCCTGAAACACAAGTGAAAAAAATAATTCGCCGAAACCAAGGTTCAGGAAAATCTTTAATAATAAGTCGCCGCAATAACATCATGATCTGGAAATTTAACAAAAAACTTGATAGCTTTTGACATGGCGGACGGAACGTACTGATTTGGATGCATCCTTTGGAATGACTGAGGCAGTGAGGATACAAATGTAAAATCCCAATAGCAAGGCTTTGCATACAAGTTTTTGCAACATGATTATTGACAATTTGTATATATGTTACTTTAACAAGAACTACGTAAAGAATGCAAAGAAACTGATCTAAAAATGTAAATACCAAAAAGTAGTACATCACAAGCAATCAACAGCGTATGCGAATGCTAACCAACATTGCTGCATAAAAAACAAGTAAAAAATCGGAACAAGACGTGTCCACACTAGCTATGTCTTATACTCTGCATTACAAATAAAAATGCATGATTTTTCAATGAATATAAAGATTTTAGAGAAGGACGAGAAAAAGATCGGATTGAAAAGGAAGACATCAGCTATGCTTTACAAAAATAGCATATTTGCCTAACAGTTTTATTTCAACTAACAACAAGCAACAAATAGAAAATAAAACAAGAAACAAAATAGATGTGACAAAATTAATAATTAATTTCAAAACTTTGAAAACAAAAGCAACCACTGTTTTAATTACCGTTTGCATCTGCTTTAATAATCCAGTTTGGTACTATTAACACTACTGTTTTTGTCTTTGGTTTTTCAAGCAGTGACTTTGACCTTTAGCTGGTTTATACAACTGTTTGGTATTTATTTACAAAGTGAACCAAGCGTAAAAGATAACTGATATTTTGAACGAATATTCTTACCATTTCATCAACATGGTTTTGTAGTTTTTGCATACAACGGGGAAAAAATGCTCTGACTGTGATATGTATTTCATTCAACACTTTTTAGCGTTGTTTACAAAGCTGCGTTGTTGGAAAGTATATAAGAAGTATTTGAAACATACAATTCACATGCCCTCCTTTTTTGAAATGTTACTTGTTTGCATCGCTCCCGCTTTACGAGATTTTGTCAACAATTTTCAGTGTTGCTTGCTGATGCTGGTAATGTAACCCCCATGGGCCCATGAAACAAGCCTGCTAATTAGCATGGTATCTTGTGCAGCTCACGTTCACGAACATTATATAAGGTTTAATGAAAAAATGTGTACATTTTACACTCTAAATTCTAATGAGTTGATTAATCAATTCAGAGAATTAGTTAATATTTCTGAGTTAATAATAGTAGATATTCTCACTCTGAGTTGACTTAATTACGTGTGAGTTGACAAATTATCTCGTGATGAGTTAAATCAGTTCAGATTTCTGAGATGTGAAAGACCTAACTCAGAGTTCAACCTTCTGAGTTAGTTCAACTCATTCTGAGTTAAAATCAACTCACTGGAATTTACAGTGTCCAATAACTATAGACATTTGAAACGGTTCAAAAGTTTAGCTGAAATTATGCCTAAAGTTCAAGTAAGCAAGTCAGAAGTTTAAACCATGGGTGATTGTTGGCTGAAAATCAAGTAAATAGTTTACAAAATTGGTTTTTCGCGATCAATTGCATTATTAGCCGCTACTGCAAGCACGAGTCATATTATGGAACTTGCATTAACCCCTTCTCACATTGAGTGGCCTATAGGCAACTCAGCGCAGCGTATATACGTTAAATAATATATATCGCACCGTGTTTAACAATTGCAACACATATACATAGTACTAAATCACCACAAGACATGAGAGCCCCGCCGGGCTCGAGCGTCATACCCCTATAGCTCAGTGGTGATGGTATACACCTCCCACTCCAGTCACTGGAGTTCGAATCTTAGCATAAAAGTAGGTCTCAGGGGAAATAGAAAATATTCATGTGCGAAAGGGTTAAATGTCACTAAACAGGTAGCAGATGCTTCAGGTCTGTTTCAAAACGTCGAATTCATATTTTAAAATGCAAAAATATTAAGGCCATTTCATATTAATTTTGTTTTTCTTGACCGCGTGTAATAGTCCGAGCATTCGCACTGCCTTCATATATTAAACCCTTGAACTTAAATGTAGAATATGTGCAGATGTGGCCGTTTTTTCTGAGCGGAGGTAACTTAATAAGCGCCGAGATTTTGAGGAAGTTTACAACAGAAAAAGTAAACAAATACAAAATCGAAATGTAAACAAAATCGCCGGGGTCACAACTTTGAGACACTCTGGGACAGAGAGTTGTTTAGATCAATAATAATTCAGACTTAAATTCAAGTGCAACGAAATATATATGCCTGGAAAGATGAGTAGGTCATCATGTCATAAAACGTGATTCAGATTTTTAGGATGACGACAGCCTCCATTTCCCACAGAAGTGAATATCCGGCTTCAGTAAAATTGTTGCTCGTGGTTCCGACAGTTTGGCTGGTAAAATTGTTCATTTCTTACAGTTTTCTACATTCTTTACTCTCTAAAGGCTTAAACTAAAAGCCTATTTCGGACAGGGTCAGTTTGATTCACCATTTTTTGCAGTGTGATTTACCTTAAACCATTATTAATGAGTTTAGCTTACATTCGCGCTAAACTTAAAAATGTGTTAGTTTTTAGAGGCTAAATTACGAGGAATTTCAAGTTCTATCCCAATTGTATACGCACCTGCATCCGTGGGAATTTGTTTGCAACTTTAAAATGCAATTTATAAAACGTTTTAATTACCGCGAAGAAACTTTCTATAAACTAAAGTCCACATCCTGTTCATCGACTATTTTTGATACATCGAAATCCATTGCAATCTTAACAATTTCTATGCATCAACCATCTTTTGTTGAATATATATTTTCAAAAAAAGGTGAATATATGCACGCCTCAATTGGGTTGGCAGAAAAATAAAACATCTTTGAAACTTTTGTACCTCAATATTCGTTTCCGTTTCCGTTATTTTTACTATCGTTAACACCCTGGCAATCAATTTGTTGACAAAAATTATTTAACTTGCTGTGCCGTCCTTTGCCGCGTGTAAAGATTAACCACTTTTAAAACTTTAGCCCATGTAAATAAAGATCAGGGTCGGAACGTTTTTCTGTGGGACTAGAATAGAGTAAGCTTAACGTTTAGACTATTATTATTTGCTTGTCTTAGGCTTAGGCTTAGGCTTTATGCTTAGGAATATGGTCTTTCTTACGCTTAGGCTTAGGCTTTAGGCTTAGGCTTAAGCTTAGAAATATGTTCATTCTTACGCTTAGGCTTAGGCTTAGGAATATGCTCATTCTTATTTACGCTTAGGCTTAGGCTTTAGGCTTAGGCTTAAATTTAGAAATATGTTCATTCTTACGCTTAGGTTTAGGCTTAGGAATATGCTCATTCTTACGCTTTGGGTTAGGCTTAGGCTTAGGCTTAGGCTTAGGAAAATGCTTATAATACTTTTCCGCCCCTGTTCTTTACATTGACCAAAATTTTCACCACGGCCCTGTTCTATATCTTGGGGACCTTTGTCTAAAATATCCATTTTTTCTGATTTTGTTAAATTTAAAGTTTTAATTTTAGACATTTTTACATGATAATAATTACTAAATTTACAACTATTTTACTAATTTTAGTATTTTACGTACTTGATCAAACGGTAGTTTATGCTTCAATCAATGGTCGATATGTTAAAATAAACACTCCGTGCCGACAAGGAACATCGGCATGCAGTGGTCCGGGTCAAATCGCACACTGTGGCAACTGGGGTTGGTACCAACTCAACTGTCCAGTTGGAAGTGAATGTCAACTTTTCACTGCGACCAACTCCCATTGTGCTCACCAGACAGCTCATAATTTTACCCATCGTCGTTTGAGCAACAGGTTGATTTCGTCGAGTTCAAAAGATCGTAAAGTTTATCCCAATCCTGTACCAAACTCCAAACGGTCGCCTGCGGTCCATAAACCGACACTTGTGTCAATCGGCCGGAATTTTGGAACAAATAATTTAAAAACACCAAACGATTTAAACCGAAAATCTCGAGTGAAATTGAGAAAAAATATTGTCAAAAATTTTAAAACTCAACCGATACTAAAATTCAAATTGAAATCTTCAAACGTTTCCGCGTATCCGAATGATTATATGCGAAGTGCGATCCTTGTAACCGTTAAGAAAACACGGCACACCGATTTGTACAAACGGACTCAACTCCAAGCCAGTCCTCAAGCGACACGATCGCTTAGTCTTTTGCACGAAACCGGTGGCACCAGAAAGTCTTCTCAAGGATACAACACCAAAAACAGACCCAATCTTAAGCTGGTCCCACGCCACGACCCTTGGAGCGATCAATTCTCGATCCCTAATCTACAGAGTAAACCTAGACATTTGTCAACAATTCCTACAAATACTCAGTTAACCACGACCCCGTTCAGTATCGCTGCTGTTGTTGTCCAGACCAAACAGTCAAGTAATTCATCGAAAACTAAAAATTCAACGGTCAAATTTGACGCAACCAACACAAATCAAGCTAAAACGGTGGACCAAAACAGGAAGCCTGTCCCACAGCGGCGGTCAACTCCGAAACCTTCGCTGTGGCAAACAGGCTCCTACGAGCCTCTCGCTAATTTACGGTTACAATCAGCGCGTGAGGTGGTAAATCGACAGAAACCGGTTATTTTATGGAGACAACCGAAACCATGGATGCGTCGACGAGGGAGCGATGCGTTTAACCCCCTTCGTAAGTATTCTGACACGGTTGTAGTCACCCTGCGCAGTGGAAATGGTTTGATTAGGCGTTATAGGCTTACGCCTATACACTGCAAAAAAATGGTGAGTCAAATTGACTGTCTCCGAAATAAACATTTCCTCACTACACAAACTGAGTCAAATTCGAATCAATTTGGACTTTGGCGGAGTAGAATTTTGACTCAGTTTGTGTAGTCACGAAAAGCCTATTTCGGAGATAGTCAATTTGACTCACCATTTTTTTTTGCAGTGTACTTAGTTATATAGGCTTAGGTTTCGGAATATGCTTATACTACTGTTATGGCCCTCAGCTAATGCTATTTACAGGACGGGGAACTTTTCCACTGTGGGAAGGAAACTGCTAAAGTGTCAGTATTTCAGTAGATACAGGTTATAATGAGCGGCTTTAGTCTCGGTATATATAGCACATGTAAAATGTGTTGTATTTTTGATCCGATTCCAATAAAACTTTCGCCCAGATTAGGGTCATATTCCTTTTTTGCGGGACTGCTATTTAGTAAGCTTGGCATTTATACCATTTTTTGCTTAGGCTCTTACGCTTTACGTGTAGGCTTATCCTTAGGCTTAAGCTTAATTGTTAGGCGTAGGCTTAGGTATCAACTTTTCTTACGTTTAGGCTTAGAAATGTGCTCATTCTTAAGCTTAATCTTATTGTTAGGCTTAGGGTCTTAGGCATAAACTTTCCTTACGCTTAGGCTTAGATATGTGCTCATCCTTAAGCTTAATCTTATTGTTAGGCTTAGGGTCTTAGGCATAAACTTTCCTTACGCTTAGGCTTAGATATGTGCTCATCCTTAAGCTTAATCTTATTGTTAGGCTTAGGGTCTTAGGCATAAACTTTCCTTACGCTTAGGCTTAGATATGTGCTCATTCTTAAGCTTAATCTTATTGTTAGGCTTAGGGTCTTAGGCATAAACTTTCCTTACGCTTAGGCTTAGATATGTGCTCATTCTTAAGCTTAATCTTATTGTTAGGCTTAGGGTCTTAGGCATAAACTTTCCTTACGCTTAGGCTTAGATATGTGCTCATTCTTAAGCTTAATCTTATTGTTAGGCTTAGGGTCTTAGGCATAAACTTTCCTTACGCTTAGGCTTAGATATGTGCTCATTCTTAAGCTTAATCTTATTGTTAGGCTTAGGGTCTTAGGCATAAACTTTCCTTACGCTTAGGCTTAGATATGTGCTCATTCTTAAGCTTAATCTTATTGTTAGGCTTAGGGTCTTAGGCATAAACTTTCCTTACGCTTAGGCTTAGATATGTGCTCATTCTTAAGCTTAATCTTATTGTTAGGCTTAGGGTCTTAGGCATAAACTTTCCTTACGCTTAGGCTTAGATATGTGCTCATTCTTAAGCTTAATCTTATTGTTAGGCTTAGGGTCTTAGGCATAAACTTTCCTTACGCTTAGGCTTAGATATGTGCTCATCCTTAAGCTTAATCTTATTGTTAGACGTTATCTTATAGGTATAAACATTTTCTCACGCTTACTCTTTAACATAGGCTGCTTAGGAATATACGTTTATATTATGCTACTGTTACGACCCTGATCTATACATTGGTCCGCATTTGGATTAGGTTGAGTTAAGTTCTGTATAAGAAAATTAGCGGTTTCAGAACGTCTGTCAACGTATTCCCAATTCAAACAAGCGCTTATTGACACCGGATATCCTCCGCCTACGATGAGCCATTATCGAAATGCAATATTGAAAGCGCAGTATTTGGGACAAATTCGAACGAAACGAGAATTTGCAATGTTTCTTGCGCAAGTCATTCATGAATCTCAAGGGCTGCTTACAACGTAAGTTAGCGTAGCAACAACTGTAAGCTACAGTTGACCCTATAGGTTAACGGGTTTATGCGTAAGGTGTACTACACACTAATCAGTGAGTTGATTTTAATTCAGAATGAGTTGAATCCATTCAGTCTGAATTAGGACTATCAGAACTCAGAATTTTGAGTTGATTCCATTCATTCTGAATTAATTAATCAACTCACCAATAAACTCAAAGAGTGTTAATGTTTGCTGATATTAATTCACAAATAACCAACTCGCTAGTTGAATTGATTAATCAACTCATTGGAATTTACTGTGTATCAGCAACTAAAATGCAAGCTATATCCGCACGACTAGCGGATCCAGAGGGGGGCGTATACGTCCCCTAGTCAGCATTTTCTTGCGATAAAATGGTAATGAACCCCGACGTTATAATGTTCCACCTTAGAAATTTTTTCGGACAAAAAATACAATTTTTATCTTCAGCAAGTTTCTTGCGATAATACCTTAAGACAATTTTGCCATTAGAAAATTTTTTTCGTAATAAAATAAGGTCCTTATTTTTCAATTTTTGCGTTTCATAACATTTGTCAGTCCGACCGCCGTCTTCCGGTCAGAAATTTTTGGATTCGACGCTCAGCGTGTCGTATGTACTTCAAAACTACAGAAGTAAATCAGTCAAATTGGCTGACAAAGTTCTATCATCAACTACTGATAGGTGCTACGCACATTTGAGAATTATGCGCACAAATATTGCAGCGAAGAAATGCGTTGCGTTCGAACCGGATGTCCGGGAGAATACGAAACCGAAGACGACTATCCTGGCCAACGGTACTGGGGCCGCGGATACCTTTTGATGGCATGGTTTTACAACTACGAAGCGGCGTCTTATGAATTATTTGACGACGATAGGTTAGTCGTTTTAGTCAAGACCGCAGCTACAGGTGGTACTTCCTGCCCTCTCGAGGACGCCTTTGCGTTTGAATGGCCGAAATTTCGACTCGAATCGTTGTCGGGCAAGGTTTAGTAGGTTTTCCGGCATTAATTTAAACATTTTGACGCAAAGAATTTCATTGTTTACTAGGGCCCATGTAAAGATCAGGGGCGGAAAGTTTTTCTGTGGGACTAGAAAAGAGTGAGCTTAAGCTTTAGACTAGTTTTTTTGCTTGGTTAAGGCTTAGGCTTAGACTTAGTCTTAGGAATATGCTTATAATACTGTTCTGCTCCTGTTCTTTACATTGGCCGTTTACAAGATTTGGTTTGCAGTTGAAATTTAACGTAAACAATTTTTTAAAACCATAATCGTGTTTGAAACGGGCCCGTAGCCAAGAGGGGGAGGCAGGGGGATCAGCCCCCCTTGGACAAATTTTGCCACCCTAGAAAATTTTCAACCTTGCTTGTCAGTCATTGAAAACATTTGAATACTCCTGAAAAGGTTATAGCCCTCCCTAGCAAGGTGAGCAGGCTACGGTCCTGGTTTGAAATATTGGAAACGTGCTCGAACGCAGGATTTTTATAAAAGAAATCACGGGAATGACGTAACCATATACAGGAAACTTAACGTATAGAAACATGGGCCATGTGTAAAACAGGGCCGGAACAGTATTATACGCATGTTCCTAAGCCTAAGCCAAAGCCTAAGCCTAAGCCTAAAGCCTAAGCAAAAAAGTTAGTCTAAAGCTTAACTGAATCAATTACAGCCAAGGCGGAAAACGATCCGGCACTGTTCTATACATGGGCCGAAACATGGATGGTTATATTCAACATCGTAAAAAATTGACTGAAGCCACAACTGTTTTCGAAATGTCAAAAACACCGGTCAACATTTGCATGCCTCAATTGTATTGACAAAGCAATAAAACATCGTTGAAACCTTTATACTTCAATATTCGTTATCCGTTTGCGTTATTTCTACTCTATCCGTTTACACTGCCAGCAACATCGTTATTTATGTATTTCAGATTAGCAAGAAACGCATCTTTGGTTGCTGAGCGTGAAGAGCTGGCTTGGGCAACTGCGTTATGGTTTTGGAAAACATACGTACATGATCAACCAGGTGTCAATGAAGGAAAGTAAGATTTTTCCAGTTTTTGCAATAAACTGTTTGTTTCGGTTTGAAATTTAGACAGCGTATCGAACAGGACTGTAACAGTAGTATAAGCATATTCCTAAACATAACGTAAAAATGAGCTTATACCTAAGCCTAAGCCTAACACCTGTATAAATCTGTCGCCGTTTAAGAAAGTACATTCTGAAATTTGCACAACTGAAGTGCGCTCTTGTACACCGGCCCACAAGCTGAGGCTTAGGCTTAAGATCAGCTCTAGTTCTGGGCTAAGGCTTAGGCAATGGTTTAGGCTTTAGGCTTGAATTTAGTTTAAGGTTTTATGGCACATATTCTCAAATGTGTATAGCAACTATCATCAGCAAGTGATAGGTTTACAAACTCAGTTCCTATCGCAGTTGTTGAACTCAAAATTGATACAGAAATAGAGTAAAGCATATGCGAAAAATGTGCTGAATCTTGAGCCTTAGCGTTTTCTGGTTCAAATGTTCCAAAACGTATAACCAAACTGGTGATAGGTGCTACATTTAAAAATTCGAGCCTAAGGCCTAGTCAATGGCTTAGGCTTAGGCTTAGGCTCGAATTTTCAAATGTGCGTTGCACCAGGCTTAGGCTTAGGCTTAGTTTTAGGAAAAGCTTTTGCCTCAGTGTTAACCTAAAATGTTAGGGACGTGTACGTCAGTTTTGAAGTATATCTGTTTCTTTATGGTTACTGGTTATAGGTTTGGAGCGTCAACTCGAGCAATCAACGGAGCCCTTGAATGCGATGGGAACTATTGGCATTGGGCCAAACAACGCTACGAAATATATCGAATTGTCATCAAAGCATTGGAATTGTCTGAATGGCCGGACGAACGAGGATGTTACGACTTGCATATGATTCGATATTATTATAAACGAAGCTAAAATTAATAGAGGGGGCGATCGCTTATCTTCCGGACGTCGCCACCACCCAACCGGAAGGATCGTGTATGCAAAATTAGGATTCAGTGTTCTAGCAGGTCCCTTTAAATTCCTTTTTTCTTTTTGTACTTTAACCCTCTCTATCCGTTCCCTTATGCTATACGCTTCAGACTCTTGGTCAAAAACGCTATTGATAGCATTAAAACAATTTGATGTTAGAAACCGTTTCTTACCCGTCAAAAATTTTTTATAACCATTCCAGCAACAATTCCTGAATGCGGCATAGACGGCAGCCGTAAACAAGATCATAAATCTACATTAATAAAGGGTTGCACAATATTTTGATTGACGTCCGTCCCGTCCGTCACCGTCCGGTGCCGTCCATTACCTGTACGGTGCCATCCGCCACCGTGCAGTACGTATGCAACACGTACGATACCTTATGGTACGTGCGGTGACGGACGTGACGTAGGACGCCGGACGTCAAGTAGAACACAACCCCAAAGCTGGGACGTTTGCGATATGTCTTTTTAAGGATTATTTCGAGTACTTGGTTTTCCTAACTGTCTTTGCACAAATATATATATGTATGTATGTATGTATATCTTTATATTTAATGTATATCTTTATATTTAACAAGTGAATCAAAAAAGAGCTGACAATCAAGAGAAATCCTTACATTAACATACGGTTTATATATAAGTCGCGGTGTCCATATTAAGCATGGCTACCTGCCCACTAAGCCTAAACCTAAATGCTTAACATTCAATTCCGCGGCTACCGCACCCCCTGCCTCCCGATTGGGAGGTAGGCACGGGCCCGTAGCCAAGTCGGGGAGGGGGCAGGGGGCTCAGCCCTTCTTGGAATAATTTTGACCCCCTAGAAAATTTTCTATCTTGCTTGTAAGTCACTGAAAACCCTTGAATGTCCTTCCTGAAAATTTTTTGGCTCTCTAGCAAGGTAAGCTGGCTACGGTCCTTGATGGACACCTCGGGCGCTCGTCGCAACTGATCCAGTAGGCAATTTCAATAAATTCTGTTTCTTCGACTGTGTTGTTCATGCTTATTTAACTTCTTGGTCACTTCGTTTGCTAGTTTTCTTTCGCCGTTTGCGCTCTTAGGTGTGTGCGCCTATGTTCGAATAAGCTACTGCGAACCTTGATTGATATTTTATAAAGAGGAGGTCGTATTTGACAGCCGGGGGGTCAGATACCCTGGATACGGCCCTGTAGACCGAAGGGTGGCGCTATACTTTTGATGCCGTCCGACGCCGTCCTGTGCCGGTGCGCAATCTTTCCACAATGCACGTTTATTGCTGCATAGTACAGCATGGGCCCCGGAAGGTGCCGTATGACAAGTATAGTGCCACTCTAAACGTAAGACAAGGATAGGATGCCAAAAAAATTAGAGGGGGGGGGGAGGGGAAAAGAAGAGGGAAAAACTTGCAACATAAACAAGTCGAGGCTTTGGTTGTTGTTTAGTACACTTACGTTTAAACTTACGTTTAGGGCTCATGTATAGAACAGGGCCGGATCGTTTTCCGGAGGAGCTATGATAGAGTCAGTTTAAGCTTCCGCCTATTTTTTTGCTTAGGCTTAGGAATAGGCTCATAGCCTTAGGCTTAGGCTTAGGCTTAGGCTTAGGAATATGCTTATACTACTGTTCCGGCCCTGTTTTATACATGAGCCCTAAACCTAAGCCTAAACCTAAGTGTACTAAACAACAACCAAAGCCTCGACTTGTTATGTTTGAAGTTTTCACAGCCTTCCTATCTCGCAATCCGCCAGCCCCTGAAAGTAATATGGGCCAAGTCCAATCCTGATATGGGTAATAGAGATTTCTACATAGGTATAGAACAGGGCCGGGACGTTTTCCCGCGGGACTATAATAGTGTGAGCTTATGCTTTAGACTAATTTTTTGCTTAGGCTTAGGCTTATGCTTACGTGTAAGCTCATCTTATCGCTCTTAGGCTTAGGCTTAGGTTTAAGCTTAGGCTTAGGCTTTAGGCTTAGGAATAGGCTCATAGGCTTAGGCTTAGGCTTAGGCTTAGGCTTAGGATTATGCTTACGTATAAGCTCATCTTAGCGCTTTTAGGCTTAGGCTTAGGCTTATGTTTAAGCTTAGGCTTAGGCTTTAGGCTTAGATATATGTTTATGCTACAGTTCCGGCGGGGTTCTATGCATGCGCCGGAATTTCAGTGTATAATAACGATTTCAACTCGGGTTTGTGATGAGAAACCTGTATGCCGCAGGTGCAAAATATATTTGCCAGATTAAACTGAGGTCGGGTTTATGGCCGAGAGAAAATATAATCAAACAACTGTTTATTTTGTGGTTCGTTTTTTGAAATTGTATATCCTAATCCATGTATACAATAAACTAAAATTGCTAAATAGATATATAAGACTGAAAAATGGTTATGGATATCATTTGTTGGACCTACGTCGTGCCGTGCCATGGCTGATGTGAAGATCAGAGGCGGAACGTTACCGTTTGTCTTCGGGATTGCAATAGAGTAAGCTTAAGCGTTATAGGCTATTTTTTGGTTTTAAAGAATATGCTTATACTACTCTTACGGCCATATTCTATGCATTGGTCCCTGGGCCTTACCACATATTGGTTCCCAGGGGTGTGGCAAAGTGTTGTGTGGGAAGCTAGCCTTGTTCTACGTTTATCCAAACCAAAACTTTGTATTTCAGAATACAATTTCGGTTGTTTGTACTAATTTAACCCTATATCCTTGGGCCAAAATCACAACATTCTCAAATGTGTGTAGCACCTGTCACCAGTTTTGCGAAAGCTTGCTTGACCAAGTGAACTAAAGCCAAAGTTGCCAGTTTTAGCCTGTGTAAAGATCAGAGGAGGAACGTTTTGCTGCGAGACTGTAATAGAGTAAGCTTAGCTTTAGACTAATTTTGTGCTTAGGTTATAAGCTTTGGCCTAGGTGTAAGCTCATTGTTACACTTAGGTTTAGGCTTAATCTCAGGTATATCATTTATACTACTGTTACGGCACTATTCTATCCATTGACCTTAATTTCAAATTTGCACAATTATACCAGTAAATTCACTGATAAAATCTGTCTAAATTCGCTATGAGAATTGGAGCAAACTACTTTATGCTTAGTACGGTTTAATTATGCTTGACCTGTTTACTTTCTCGTCTGTATATTTATATACCTAATTATTATTATTATTATTATTATTATTATTATTATTATTATTATTATTATTATTATATATGTAGTATCAATACCTACAGTGAAAAATGTTATATTATTTTCTTGCCTAAAACAACTTTAAAGCTTAAAAAAAAGAAAATGAACGTTAAAATTAATTTTAGAAGTACATACCAAGTTGGGAATGCTGCATAATTCGGCCAATGTAAAGAACAGGGACGGAACAGTATTATAAGCATATTCCGAAGCCAAAGCCTAAGCCTAATCGTAAGAGTGAGTATATTCCTAAGCTTAAGCTTAAGTCTAGGCCAAAGCGTAACAATGAATATATTCCTATAAGCCCAAGCCTAAGCCTAAGCCTAAAGCCAAACAAAAAAATTAATCTAAAGCTTAAACGTACTCAATTCTAGTCCCACAAAAAACGTTCAGCCAATAATCTTTACATTGGCCTCCAAATAGAGTTGCGAATAAATAATTTCTGAGGTCCAAGCCCACGCAATGTAAGACCATTTAAAAAACAGCGCACTGGCGAAACGAACGAGAAACCAAACGCAATTTAACTACAAAATCTTAGACGCCAATTATGACCCAATAGCGTAAGTCGATCACCGTTCGATCCCGAGTAGTGCACCCCGCCTCCAAATTCAACTACGATGCCATTTCAACCTTGTCGTATTCAATTCCACTGCAAGTTTGATGCCGTTTCAACTTTGTCGTATTCAGTTCAACTGCGAGTTTGATGCCGTTTCAACTTTGTCGTATTCAACTCAAGTTCGAGTTTCACGCCGTTTCAACTTTGTCGTATTCAACTCAACTGCGAGTTTCACGCCGTTTCAACTTTCTCGTATTCAGTTCAACTGCGAGTTTGATGCCGTTTCAACTTTGTCGTATTCAACTCAACAAACTATCATAACAATGGTCTGGTGCTCACATACTTTTTTTGGCTTCATTCAAAGTTATAGAGGAAGTTTGAATCGACACAAAACCTCTTTTTTTCGTTGTACCCTGGCTAATACAAACCCTCATGCAAAACCGCTGAAAACATGACAGACGTGCGTGTCCGATTTTTAGACGGGATATAATTATATTTACAACTTTTATTTGACGCTGTATATTTAAGCCAAATTGTACATATACTATAGTCAGTGCAGATGTATTCTTTATATCTATTTTGCCCGGTTTTCAGACCCATAGCCAGCTCACCTTGCTGGGGGGGGCTGAAAAATTTTCTGGATGGACATACACGGGGTTTGGTTGACTTACAAGCGAGGTTAAAACTTCTAGGTTAGACTAAAAACTCAGAAGGGAGGGCTGAGTCACCTTGCCCCCACCTTGGCTTCAGTCCTGCCGGTTCCGGTTTTTCTCAAACCTGGGCACATGCTCAAAATGTTATAAGAACGCGTTCTTTGTTGAATTAACTCCGGTCAGGCAAGGGCGGATCCAGGAGGATTGGGGGATGTATCCCTCAACCGGCTGCCGAGTGTAACTGAAACTTAACCTGACTGTAGAGCAGCCCCTCAGGAAAACGATCCGGCCCTGTTCTATACTTGCGCCTAGAGACTGGCCAATTTTTACAACCACGTAGACATTACAATGTGGATGTTCTAGGATATTTTATAAAAAATCACAGTTTCCTTCACATAAACACAAGGAAAGCTTTAATGGATCCTACCTGAGCACCCGCGGTCCTAAAGCAATGGCGGATCCATGGGGGGCCCACCCCGGCCGTGGCCCCCCCAACAGCATCTCGACAAAAATTATATAGCAATTTTGTGACAATAGTTCGTGGTTTGTGTATGGGTCAAAAGTAAGTTTATTACCTGTGAAATTTTGCCCCCCCCCACATTTTGAGATCCTGGATCCGCCACTGTCCTAAAGCTACAATACCCGCTGTATGTTGTCTAAGATGGATTTGTCTCAAAAAAGTGTTTTCTAAAATGCAGTTTGTTTCGCAATTGGCATAATTCTTAGCGCATCGATCATACTGGATTAAGCTAATCACAAAGCTTGCAATAGAAAATATACTTTTACGCGGGGGTCCCCAGATCCGTATTGGGGGGGGGGCGTAAGGTTGTCTTCTTGGCAAATGTGACCTTACACCATATAAATTGTCTTGAAATTTGGAGACTTGAATTGAATTCGAATCTGTAGGTTAATAATTTGCAGGTCAAATACACACACGTCCGTATCTATAGCAGCGACGGACTAGAAGAATTTGGATAGATGGGGCCGGCACTGAAAAACGACTAAACCGGTGCCTTTTTGGAATAGAAATGACACACGACATAATCCATAAGGCAGTGCGCTTTCTTGTGAAAGCCAGTGTCGCGGATGGCAGGGGCGTAGCGAAGATTTCATTTCAGGGCTAATTTAATCAAAAATTATGTAGGATCGCACGCAGCGAGCGAGAAAATTGTTTCGGTTTCTGTAGTTTATTTAACAGCCAGGTAAAACTGCGCTTTTCGAGGTCCTACAAATTTCGTTTGGATATATCCCCATTATCTCCTTTTGGACCTATGTATAGAATAGGTCCGGAACAGTAGTATAAGCATATTTCTAAGTTGAAGCCTAAGCCTATAAGTGTAGGGATGAGCGTATTCCTAAGCCTGAGCCTAAACTTAAGCCTAAGCGTAAGCAAAAAGTTTAGACTAAAGCTTAAACTGACTCTGTTACAGCCCCTGCGGAAAACGATCCGGCCCTGTTCTATAGATGTGCATCCCCTCTAAATAGTTCAGTCTTTGTTACCATACCTCACCATTATTTTCTACCTTACCAGTACGACGAATTCCATTTTATTGCGCTATTATGGACCATTGTTTAGAACAGGGCCGGATCGTTTTCCGGCGGTTCTGTAATAGAATCAGTTTAAGCTTTAGACTAATTTTTTTGCTTAGGTTTAGGCTTAGGCTTAGGCTTAGGCATAAGAATACGCTTTATACCACTGTTAAGGCTCAGTTCTATACATGGCCCGAACTATGCATCCTTATAAAATTACAAAGATTTAAGATGGTTTCAGTTTACAGATATCAACGGTAGGTGCTGATAAACGATCTTCCGGTATTCAAAACGTTTTATTGTACCAGTCGTAGTGGGACTACATTTATTGAGCGAAGCTCGAACGCACGTAAGCAATTAAGCTAATATGCAAATTAGCTATTAGCTAACTATTCAATTATCGGTTTCGGATGTTTGTAAACTATTTGTTCAAATTCCTCGCACCCAAAAACTCTTCAGCCACTCTAATAATTTTTGGAATAATTTAAAAAGTCCTAATTTTGTTTTGTCAATTAAGCTAATATGCAAATTAGTTATTAGCTAACTATTAAATTATCGGTTGTGGATGTTTGTAAACAATTTATTCAGATTCTTCGCACCCAAAAACCTTCAGTAAAACCTAATAATTATGGAAATAATTTAAAAAGTCCTAGTTTTGTCTGTCAATTAAGCTAATATGCAAATTAGCTATTAGCTAACTATTCAATTATTCGTTTTGGTTGTTTGTAAACTATTTATTCAAGTTCCTCGCACCAAAAAACCCTTTAGTGCTGAAATTATATTGCTTTTAACCTTAATAATTAGCGAAATATTGTAAAAAGTCTTAATTTAGGCTTAAATAATTATGCAAATTAGCCTGTAGCTAATAAACGGCTTAAAATTTTCAAACCCTAATGCGAGGTTAACACCCCAGGATAATTGGCTTTCAAACAAAAATGTTTATCAAAATCGGTTCAGCCGTTCCTGAGATTCTTTTCGGACGGACAGACGGACAGACGGACAGACGGACAGACGGACAGACGGACAGACGGACAGACGGACAGACGGACATCCACCTTTCGACCCCCAAGTACAAAACATAAAACGCTTCGCGAAACTCCGAGCTTCGCTCGGAGTTTCGCTTCGCTCAATTAACTGAATTTATTAAATTTTTATCGTTTGTCTTCATAGCCTTATTGCGCCCATGTTACTTTAAGCGGCGTCCAGGTTTCTGGTGGATTTATAAAAGAGTAGGTTTACGTTCTAGATTGCGTTTTT
This sequence comes from Enoplolaimus lenunculus, assembly GCA_030248215.1. Classification (NCBI taxonomy): domain Eukaryota; kingdom Metazoa; phylum Nematoda; class Enoplea; order Enoplida; family Thoracostomopsidae; genus Enoplolaimus; species Enoplolaimus lenunculus. The sequence continues at coordinate 300,271 of JASANG010001373.1, forward strand.
TGCTTAGGCTTAATAGGCTTAGGTTTAGGCTTAGTCTTAGGAATACGCTTAATTTACTGTTACGCCCCTAAAAATAACATTAGCCGCCTTATTGGATAATTTATTGTCGGATTTAAATCTTGTTTTATAAAAAATGTACCTCGAATACGGTTGTCTTAAAATTGAAATTTAATCAGAGTAAACATACCGCTGGTCAAAATTATTTTTCAACCCGAGAACTTTGAACCAGAAATGGGTTATATTTTCTCACAGCAGGTTCTATTCGCAAAATGGGTTAAGGTTTAAAGTGACACTTTCAACTGGAAATAAAATATTTGAATTAAAGTTGGTCCTTATGTGTGTTCTGTTCAGTTCAATCTGAAATATATTTGAGGTTTGAAGTATTTCGTTGAGTATCTTTTGCCTTGAGGTCATTATATGGTAAGTGCGAGTGATGTGTTGTTGGCCATTTAGGTTTGGAGTGGTTCTGTGGTTCGTTGGTGCACGCCCGTACCCAGCTCATTTCGCTAGGGGGGCTAACCAATTTTCAGTAGTGGCGTACAAGGGTTTTCGTTGCTTAATACAAGCAATTGTCGATAACTAAGCGTATATTTGCTGAGTAGTTATACATTTTATCGTATCTAAAATAGTATCTAAGAAAATACTTTAGTCACACGGTGGCTTGCTCAGGGGGGCCCTCGCAGATCCGCAGTTGCGAACGATGTTCTAGCATCAATCCTTCATAACAGGTGGGTAGCCAGCTCGCCTTACTAGGGGGAGCTAAAAATTTGCACAAGGGGCATGCAATGGTTATCGATGGCTTACAAGCAAGGTTAACAATTTTCCACGAGGGGGCAAGATCCTGTCAGGGGCATAGCCCGCCCTAGATCCCTCACGCTGTGATGGTAAGCCTAAGCCTAAGCCTAAGCCGAAGCCGAAGCCGAAGCCTAAGTCTAAGCCTAAGCCTAAGTCTAAGCCTAAGCCTAAGCCTAAGTCTAAGCCTAAGCCCAAGCCTAAGCCTAAGCCTAAGCCCAAGCCTAAGCCTAAGCCTAAGCTAAAGCCTAAACCTAAACCCAAGCCTAAGCCCAAGCCTAAGCCTACGCCTTAGCCCAAGCCTAAGCCTAAGCCTAAGCCTAAGCCTAAACCGAAGCCCAAGCCTAAGCCCAAGCCTAAGCCTAAGCCTAAGCCTAAGCCTAAGCCTAAGCCTAAGCCTAAGCCTAAGCCTAAGCCTAAGCCTAAGCCTAAGCCTAAACCGACAGAGTTTATATTTTACAGAATTACAATATTAAAACAATTTAATTCTTTATGTTATAATTACAACGTAAACATAATAGGGCAAAAGCTAACAGTATATATACAATTAAGATACCAAAATATGATGGTCCGTACATTCTGCAGGATTTTGGTCGCACTCATTGTAACAGACGGTGAGAATGGTTTAGTTGTTAAACTTTTCGCCATAATTTACGAATCAGATGATTTACGAGCACGTGCCAATGTAAAGAACGGAGGCGGAACAGTATTATAAGCATACTCCTAAGCCTAAACATAAGCCTAAACCTAAGCGTAACAATGAGCATATTCCTAAGCCTAAGCGTGTGCAACACGATTAGTCTAAAACTTAAGCTTACTCTATTCTAGTCCTACTGTAACAACTCTCCGCCTCTGATCTTTAAACGAACCCGAGCACAGTATGTTAACCAGTGGATATTTTTGAGGTATAGTTTCGGTTTTAATTTAAAATGTGGACCTTCAGCGAAAAATTGGTTAAAAATGGTTCTGACAAGCCCCGTAACGAGCGAGATTGTAGCTTCAATTGAAAATGAGAAAAATTTCAACTCAATTCAAGAAAAATAACTTCGGAATAAAACCAGAGTGCAACATTCCGATTCCGGCATAAATTTGCTGTTCCGATTCCGATTCCGGTATAATCCAGTTCCGCTTTGCACCCTGAATAAAACGTTGTTGGTAATAAAGCACGGGTGTTCAGAGAAAATTATATTTGGAGAGCACCGAATAGTTTTGTTGCGCCCCTATAAATTGCAGTTCAAGATAGGTAACCTTCAGACCGAGTCTGTTTGGCGGGCACCAGCCGAGTTTGCCGGAGGCCGCGGTTCTCCAGTGCCCCCCGTGGGGGCGCCCTTGAATATAAACCACTTCATCCGTATACGTAGAATTACACTTTACGGCATTCCTATATCCGGTACATCGACCTGCTGGATGGTTCACAACGTAAAAAACGTGTTTTAGCTTTATCATGGCTGTAACCGGATACTTAAAATCACTGAACCGGATACTGATGTTTACCAGAAACGGATATCCGGTGGCACATCGATAGTGTTTACCTTAAATTTATTTATTTTTTAGAAATTTTCGTTCACTGCAGCGACGATGCCCGGGAACTGTTTGAAGATTTGCTGTCCAACTATAACAGCATAGTACGACCGGTTCAAAATGCGAGTGATATTCTGACGGTTAAATTTGGGGCGTCTCTGATCCGAATTATTGATGTGGTAAAGATTTAGCGAAACCGTTAAACTTTGAAAACATTTTGACGCGTTTATGTTCTATATTGTCAAATGTGTGTAGCAGCTATCGCTAGTTAGTATAATGGTATCGCGACAATTTGTCGCCTGATAACTCGTCGACTGACAAGTTGTAATCCGAAATTTCATCGACTCGGCAATTCATCTCCCATCTTAATATGCTAGAATTAGGCTTTTAACGTTTTCAAGTAATAGCATAAGAAACCTCTTCGAAATTTTCATTGAATGTTTTAACGCGATTTGCAAAATTATTGCAATACCTCTTTCGTTCTACTATTAGGTCAGGCCCGTTGCGAGCTCACATTTCTTGAAAGGCTGACAATTTTCCAGGAGGGGTATTTAAGGGTTTTCAAAGGTTAAAAATTTTCTAGGGTGAGCTATAATTTTTTCAGGGGGGCTGAGCCCCCTACCCCCTTTGGCTTCGAGCCCGTATTAGGTTTTGATTGTTTGTGAATATCGCAAAAATCAGCCGTGTTGCCGCTACAGAAGCCATTTTACGTTGATGATACAGAATTCGAAAAAAAACCCGCTACAGTTGGTTTGTAAATATTTGAAAAATTTTAATTGCCAGGACGAAAAGAATCAAGTACTGACGACTAATTTATGGCTCGAAATTGTAAGTTTTAAATTGCTTCAAATACCGCTTGCGGCATTACAGGAGCATCAAGATTTAAAGTAGTTGCTTTAAATACCTCTTGCGACATTACAGGAGTATCAAGATTTAAAGTAGTTGCTTCGAATACCTCTTGCAGCATTACAGGGGTATCAAGATTTAAAGTAGTTGCTTCGAATACCTCTTGCGGCATTACAGGGGTATCAAGATTTAAAGTAGTTGCTTTAAATACCTCTTGCGGCATTACAGGAGTATCAAGATTTAAGGTAGTTGGTTTAAATACCTCTTGCGGCATTACAGGAGTATCAAGATTTAAAGTAGTTGCTTTCAAAACCTCTTGCGGCAATACAGGAGTATCAAGATTTAAAGTAGTTGCTTTAAATACCTCTTGCGGCATTACAGGAGTATCAAGATTTAAAATTGTTGCTTTAAGTACCTCTTGCGGCGTTACAGGAGTGTCAAGATTGATGGCGGAGTAGACGTTTCGTATATGCGTATTTCTAAATTGTTTTAAAATTGAATCAAGATGCAGGAATTAGCTTAAAATAGTAAAAGAAGTAACTCTCATACCATGCTACACTGTAAACTCCAATGAGTTGATTAGTTTAGTTGACTGAAGCCGATATATCTTAAAATGCACGTATACGCACTCCTGTTTTCATTCTGCCTAAACCATAAGCCGAAATCCAAACCTATGCCTGAGCATTAGCCTAAACCTTTAGCCAACCATGTGGTTGTGTCTTGGGCAACTATTTTTCAGTATAAACATTTTAGCAATGGCCGGACAGCAAACTTCGGTGGAACCCTGATTTATACGGTGGCATTAAAAAACTTCACGTTCCTTCTGATCAACTGTGGAAACCGGACATTGTGTTGTATAACAAGTAAAAGCATTGTTTGTTTGTTTTTCTGTTTGTTTATTTGTTTGTTTGTTTGTTTGTTTGTCTGTCTGTTTGTTTGTTTGTTTGTTTGTTTGCTTGTCTGTCTGTTTGTTTGTTTGTTTGTGTGATTGCTGTTTGTTTGTTTGTTTGCTTGTTTGTTTGTTTGTTTGTTTGCTTGCTTGCTTGTTTGTTTGTATGTATGTATGTATGTATGTTTGTTTGTTTCTTTGTTTGTTTCTTTGTTTGCTTGTTTCTTTGTTTGTTTCTTTGTTTGTTTCTTTGTTTGTTTCTTTGTTTGTTTGTTTGTTTGTTTGTTTGTTTGTTTGAAACATTAAACGGATATAATATATTTTTCTTGTGCTAAATGCCACTGCACAACAGAAATAAAAATAAACTCTAGATCCGACGAGCGGCAGGGTGCAGTGGTGCACGACACCGCGCATTTTACGGAGTTTTGGACCCGCGGTGCCGCACGCCACTGCAAATATATATAACGCAACCCTTAAGCAAAGGCGCCCCCACGTGAGATATTGGAAAGCTGTGGTGCCCCAAATATGGCTGGTGCCCCCAAATAGACTCAGTCGGCACGTAATCAATCTTGAATTGTAATTGTAGGAAGCCGTCAAAATTATTCCGTGCCCTCGAAACAAAATTTCCTGTGGACGCCCCTGTCCTTAAACTGCATTTACATGTGCAAGTTTTGCAGTGCGAAGACTTTGCAGCTGCTAAACTTGCAGCTGGAACTTTTGTTTGAAAAACCAACTGTTGCAGCTGAAAGTTACAAATACAAGATTTGAATGCAAATACTTGGACTTGCGAGTTCTCGCTGCAAAAACTTCCATGTGTGAATGGGGCGTAGGAGTTGTGTTGTATAAGCTGTATTGCGGCCACCGTTTTGAAAATTGCTAATTTTGACGAGTCAAAAGTATTAATGAAATGCAATTTTTACTGTATAGTAAATCAGCCTAAACTGCGACACACCCAAAAGTGCGACAGAGAAACGGTAAAACTGTTGTTTTGTGAGAAGTGCTCAAGATAGATCATGTTGAATTACATCATTTGATAGCTCTCGCGCTTTA